>CAVMGG010001103.1:0-83565 GCA_963680895.1 Fragum sueziense | reverse complement strand
AATATTTTTTGTGTATTTTTCAGGTACCGACTAGAAAGAGTAAACCAGATTTTGAGCTTTGGTTCCCAACCTTAAAATGGCCTAGAAAATGAATCTCGAAAATTTTACTTTAGACATATTACGATATGTTAAGTTTATTTATAAGCTTACTGTGTTACATTTTCATTGTTAATGTTTCAGAAATAAAGAATTGTTACTTATTGAAACTGAAAGTCAACTTTGTTTAAGTATTTCTTTTCCTACTAAACAAACGTAATTCGCTATTCTAAGACCAAAAACAAGTGCTCAGAATATTCATATTCATTTGTACTTTTCATACTTTTACAGAAAAGAACATCATGTTTTTGAGAGCGACATATTTTGGAGTCTGCAATTGCTTTCATGTTGGACCAGTAGAAATTATTACCGTCTGTGGATCCTGGGATTTAGAGATTTTGCAAAGATGTGCGAATAATTTCGCTTTTCAACAAAAAAAACTCGTAACTGCAGCTTGTTTTAAGCTGTAGTTACGAGGTTTTTGTTGAAAATCAGCGATATTTTATTTCTTCTTGGTGGCTTCTATTTCTTGAGACCAGATTTTCATGTTATCTTTCAGGAGATGCATAATCAAAACACTGTCATCCTTTGAGGGCGGAGCTATGTTATTTATATCCTCCTCCGCTTGCGAGTGACTCGTCTTCGCTAGATCGCACGCCGCTTCGAACGAGTTCAAAATCTCATAATGAAACACCGAATAGTTCAAAACCAGTCCAAGCCGCAAAGGATTCGCAGGACTTAAAACCTCTTTAGCAAGTTCGTAACTCCTCTCATACGATTCTTTCGCCTTATCGTAGACATCGACTTGCGAATTATCCCGACAGAATTCCGACAAATATCTGTAATAATCCCCTTTCATCTTAAAATAAAACACGAGACTTTCATTGTCTATAGTATTAATCAAATGTTTGTCAATCAGTTCCAACACTTCACTACAATTAGCTTTAAGCTCTTCTTCAATTCGTTGTCTGTAATCTTTTGATATCTCTTTCCTTCTTTGATTTGTATCTATCCCTTGTTCGATTGTCGATATAGCTCTCCACGCTAGTCTTTTACAGCCGATGTAGTTTTTGTACCCGTTTGCGAATAAATTCCGTTCTTCAACCGTTAATTCCGTTCCCATGGTAACGACGCGTTTTAACCACGTGACCATGTCCTCCCACCTCTGAGCAGCTTCGGCGAGTTTGATCCTGTCTATGAGGTTTCTACGTTCGTCTGCCATGTTGTCAACTGTTTACTGAAAAGAAAAAAATCATTTAGATATTTGATTATATATAAATATTTGACTATAATATTAAATGAACACCCCCCCCCCCCCCCCCAAAAAAAAAAAAAAAAAAAAAAAAAAAGTTCCCGTCTTACTCAGTTATTTATTCCGATATCTTCTTTCAATGCCCTGTCTAAATGATGGGGATTTTCGTGATTTTGTTTTTGAAATGTGTTCATGCCATCATATACTTTTTTCCATGAAAAGGTCTCAGCTTTGACAATTGAGTTAAGATTTGGCATCTAATTAAATCAGAATACCGTCGCTTTTCTTCGAAATCCTGTTATCTACAGGCTATCTTAAATTGCAGTTACGAGGTTTTCGCAAAAAAAAAAAAAACAAAAAAAAACAAAAAAAAACAAAAAAAAAAACGATGCTTTGGTTGGCAAAGGTTAGGAAAATATATCAAAACAAAGTCAAGCCATTGTCGCCCGGGAAGTACTCCAGACAAAAGTAAACAATATTCCAGGAAAAGGAAAACCCGAACAAACACAAACAACGTTGGCGTATTAGATAAGAAAAACACATGGACTAGTCTCTGAAAAATTACCATTGTTGCATTCGGGACTCTCAATGATCCAAATCATCGGTCATTTACATAATTGTCCAAGGCGATGTGTTCTCATCCCAGCTTGCATGACTTTGCAGTTTTGCCTGGCTCAATTCTAGATGGTCCCACCTACCTTGATGTATTACATATATATACATGTAGACGTTACAAAACGTCTAAATCTGTCGCCAAACTCATTGATTATTTATACAGCAGCTTAATCGTTCGATTAATTATTCTGTTTTATCGCGCGTACACAGGAATTCAAAACAAATGCACCGGAAATTGATCCATTAGAAAAATGTCGTCTGTTAGTCCGGGATCAAATGTCTTTGTGTTCCAGGTATTTTTTCCTTTTGTTGCACCTATTGATATCTCCTTGAATGCTTGAATAATGTATTGAGTGTTTGAATAAGCATTTCCTCCTATCCAATAACAGAACTTGCAAATAGATCTAGTAGGCATAGTCTGGCCTAGGCCTATCTGCCCATCCTTTGAAACCCATGGACCTTCCCATATGCAGTCTATTACATGGACTTTATATGTCTTTTATTAGTTTGGAATAAGTCTAACAGTTTCTATGTATTTGTATGAATTCGTTTTAATATTTTTTCAAACATAATTTTGTAAGATGTAGTTGTTAATTGTTAGCCTATCGTTGATTCGAAGTTTGTCCCGTCTGCACACAACTTTCGCCAATGTTTGTTGGGTCTGCAATTTCATTGTTCAAACAAAATGAACAAACCGAAAACTACAAGTTGGGCACCCTTTTCTTATTCCACGGCAGGTTCTTTATTTATTACATATCAATGGGGCCCATGAATTGTCAGGCATAGATTATTGATAATACGAAAATATTGGCAAAACTGAAAGAATGTGTTTTTAATTAAATTTAAACAGTCGCGTAATCGTCTTTCTTGCACGAATAAGGGAATGTCACTTCGCTGTGACAAAAACCCTTATCATACTTCAAGACATCATCTTCTCGGTGGATAATCACGTGACTCGGAATATGAAAAAATCATCAATATTTTTGTTAATACTTGACAAATTTCAATTCGGTTTGAAGCAAAGAAGGTGGGAAAATACCAAGAATAAGCTGGACATCTTGGAAGTTTGAAAGAATAACTGATGAAAAAGTTATTGAATATCAATCAAAATTTTGGTTGATCTTCAATAACTTTTTCATAAGCTATTTTTCCAAAATCTACCGGGTCCATCTAATGCGTGACGTCTGTCCACCTCTGATTCAAACCCAATTCAAATCAGTCCAGTATTGACAAAATTATCGAAGATTTTCTGAAATTGTTGTATCACGTGAGTGCCCACTGTGATCTTGAAGGTAAAGAATAAGCTCAAAATGCATATGTGTGAAGGCTGACCTCGTTCTTTCAAGGTGGAGAATCACGTGGCATAACATTTTCGATATTTTTTGGTGAAAGTTACACTGTGTGGAATTATTCATAATTAAATGTTAGTTTTAAACTTTTTACTATCCAACACAAAAATAATGAGAAAGCTAACCTGGAGCTTTCGTCCTAGTACTACGGACTTCATCAGCACAATGACTGGATTACTGGGGATTAACACCACTCTGGGTGAGTGATGTTAACTGGCTGTCCCATATGTGCGACAAGTTGAACCGGCCCTTATGGAGCATAGAAGACCTAGCTCTACCACTAGTGAAGTTTCACAACATATAAACATGGATAATCCTGGGCACTCGGTATCACTAGACTCAGTAACTATTCTGGACCGGGACCCCTCATGGTTTGGAAGAGGGGTGAGAGAAGCCCTGCACATTCGGGCACGCAGACCAACATTAAACAGGGACGGGGGCCGGTTCAACTTGTCGCACATATGGGACAGCCAGTTAACATAACTCACCCAGGGTGGTGTTAATCCCCAGTAATCCAGTCATTGTGCTGATGAAGTTCTTAGTACTAGGACGAAAGCTCCAGGTTAGCTTTCTCATTATTTTTGTGTTGGATAGTAAAAAGTTTAAAACTAACATTTAATTTTCGATATTTCTGAATAATTCTGTTAATATGTGGCCGATTTGAATAAAAAAAAAATAAGCAGAGAAGGTGGGGGGGGGGGGGGGAAACAGAGGGGTTTGTTGAATGCGTATGATCTTTTAAAAATCATCTGATAAATAAACTAGAAAATATCTTGGTTGATCATCAATTATTTTTAACGGCTTTTTTTTTCTACCACATCCATCAAATGCCTATCCTATTTCCGCCTTCTCTGATACAAAGCGAATTTGTGGCCCATATCACGCTAAAAAGGACCTTATAGGAAGTGTGAAAAATACTGACCCTAGTCACTAGTAGTCAGTCTGCGCAGTCCTCGCAGTCAGTCTAGGGCCGACACTTTTCAATTTTATGTAATTTTCTAAATCTGGAATGTTTTCCATATCTTACTATATGTTCATTTTTCGCATACAGTATCTCGTTGACCTGTGCTGAGTCTGACAAGATTGCCAAAATGTGGATTACTTTACTTCTTATTAGGCCCCTTTTAGCGTAACGGGTCACATTTATTAAGTAATAATCGACAGCACTATCTGCAATTGTTGTGTCACGTGATTCTCCGCTGTCCTACACTCATTTTCAATGTATACAGAAAATTCCGGGATCAGCATGACAATTGGTACATTTTAAAAACAATTAGTTAATAAACATTTTCCAAACAAGACCTGGTTTGACGCCCGTCGCCCCTAGTAGAATATGTTTTGGAAAACATTGTGGCAAAAGAAGAAAATGCCGATGACCACCATTTTCTCCTTTAAAGTTTTACATCAATATTTACCATGCTATATTGTACCCATATCCTATCTTTTCGATAAAGATTTTGTCGTCAGCAACAACTTAAAACACAAGATTTTTTGCCGTTAGGGAAAGGGATAAATGATGAAGAAAAAAATCCAACCTACCTCAATAGTTCCTCAACAGTCTATAGGCCTACTCCCGAGTCTATGGAGAATTTAATTCTGTAGCAGGCCTACAATATCGGATACTCTTATATCTATTTCGCTCATGGCATTGAACTAATTTCAATTGTAATTTGATAAATACATGTATTCATGGTCTATAAATGAAAAGTATAGTTCCTCAAAAGTCCACTGTTCGCTCGAGTCTATGGCTAATTAAACTCAATTCTTTTACTGTATATCGGATTCACTAATAAACTAGTATTTTAATTTCGCACATAGCATTGATCTGATTTGAATCGAAAGTTGATACATATTTATGTTCTATCGATGTTTTCAGGCTGATTTTATTATGTGTTGTTTTCCAAAAAAGTTCAGCATTAGTATACAAAATACATAAATGAAAAGTATAGTCCCTCAGTAGTCCATTTTTCGCTCGAGTCTATGGCGAATTTTAAAATCTATCAACCCTTTCCCAAATGGAACAAAAATCACGAAAGTGCCATTTTAAAGCTGCTGCAGGCGACAAAAAGGATGTGAAAAAGACAGGATTTTAGAGTAAAATATCGAGGAAAATATTGAGGCATAAGAAGCATTTTCTTCTTTTGTCTCATTTTTTCCAAAGTCTTTTCTTTTAAGAACATTAAAACCAGCTCTTGTTGGGAAAAGGTTAAACTCTATTCTACTGTATCGGATTCACAGATATTAATTTCACACATATCATTGAACTAATTCAACTTGTCATTTGTTCGTTATTTATGTAGTAATATTTATCGAGTAGGAAGAAATCATTTCAATACTTATCAATATTATTATAACTTAACCAGACCGTCCTCGACAAACGAGCCATATGACCTGGGTTTACTTAAAATAGCATAATGGTTACACATGATAGAGACAACAATTCGTTTTAGCAAGCTGTAGGTACGAGGATGTGCAATAAAACAGACAAATTGCAAGAATTCTTCAACATTTTGATAGCTCATTGGCGAAAAAGTGTCACACCTTGGGTCTTTTCGGCACGGCCTGCAATAATTTATCATTGAACGAAGTTTAGATATTATCGATTTAATTTCACGCTTAAGAGCTATTCTCTTTTGTATAAAAGGTGTAAGTTACATTCTTGAAGGATACTGTAGTGCTATTTAACCCTTCCATGTACACAAAACCTGGGTTTGGCGTCTCATAATAGTCTTTACTTAAAGACTTATTGATGCTTGTATCTTTTTTGACAACCCGTAATTTTCATTTCTAGTTAGGTCTACGTTTATGGGAAACTGCTCCAAGATGTAAAGTGTTCACATATCGTCAATAATACTTAATCCACGAATATGAACATGCAATTTATATATACTACTCAAAGTTTGCTAAGCACCAAAAGTTTAAACGTAGATATTTTCTATACTTAGCACAATTTTCATGTCAAATATGTGTGACATGTAGGTCTACTGCATCTTCAAGAGAACTTAATAAATTTCAACACATTTAGTTCGCTTGAAGCAGTTGAAATTCGGATAGAAAGAGGAGAACCCGCAAAATGAAGGGACTCACTAGAGATGGAGTCCTGTTCCATATTTTTTCTGAACCTAAATTTTCACATTTTTGAACCTCGATATCATGTTTAAGATCAATGAAACCTTATAACTGCTTGGCAAGGTAGTCCTGTGCCAAAGTTCAGATGCAGAGCATCTTAAAGGTGGGTGGGGTAATTTATTGTCTTGGTACTTTTAAAATAGCCATATCGATTCTTGGTAGTATTCATTTGACATGCATCTTTGTTAAAAACTCACTCCATAACTGTTTAAATTCAAAGACAAAGTCAAAGATAAGTCACGTGGTCTCTCGGCGTCGGAATTTTAAAACCGAAGTCCTGCAGTAGCTGTTCTGGCCTGGTAACCACCTCTCTAATAGCCTCCATACTGTTTCCTAGAACAGTGCAGCGACACAAGCGGTCATTAGAAGACTCTTTGAAGGTAATGTGAAATAACGAAAAGCGGACATTTGTTTTGTCGACTCTCATGTGGTTTGAATGTCACATTAATCGACAGCAAAATCACTATTGGTACACTGGGCGAATTGAGTAGTCAGTGCTAGTCGTAAAACCAGTGGAATTGCAACTGACAACACCGATGACCGTAATTACGTTCCAAGTAGACAACTTTCAAAGTTTAAAGCACCTAAATTGTCAAGAATGCATTTTTCGGATGTCGCTAGAATGCGGCGTAGAGAGAAATCGACAAAGAGTCGTGTTTAGGCCCTCAAAATGTACGGTATGACGGACCCAATGGACTTTTGTGAGACTATAGGTACTCGGATGTGTTTAATTGCTGAAATCGTGAGAGATAAAATCGTTTGAATTAACAATGGGCCTCAAAATAAGCGATACCTTTAATGTCTTCCCCTTAGGAAAGTGAGTTTTTCACAAGTGATGACTGAATCTTTGATTCGCTAGACGTTAATAGCTGAAGTTACGTCTAGTGTAAGCCATAGATTAATATTCCATGCAAAATTGCGTAACCAAAACATTGTATGGGATACTGTGTATGAAGGTACCAACTCGGACCCAGGCAAAGGTTTAATTGGTTAAATAACTGTTAAAGATCACGTGACAACATTGTCGTGTGGTTTAAGACTATTATTGTACTCCATAAAGTTCCAGATAAAACAAAAAGCAGCATCAAAATCGTTTGAGACGAGAAATGAAACAAAGTTTACCCCACCCATTTACTAGCACCAACTCATTTTCATGGGTTCGTTTCTTTTCCCCCTCACAATACTCTTCAAAATGGTGAGTAAAGTACAAAGTCATTTGATTCGTGTATCAAATACACCCAATCAATCGGCAAATACATTTCTCCATTGGATACTAGATTTGCATCAGAAATATTATCACCAAAACTTTTGGTGCTTAGCAAACTTTGAGTAGTATATCATTTAGAACCGTCCCTAAAATGACACGGGGTTTATCACGGTGGATAATCATGTGACACAACTATTTCTTTAATGCAAGACCGATTTGAATTCGGTTTGTAGCAGAGAAGGTTGGCAGACGTCAAACATTAGATGGTCTTGGTTGATTTTTAAAAAAAAAAAGTCATGAGATAAAAATGTTATTTAAGATCAACCAAAATTTTGGTTGATCGTCAATTACTTTTTATCACATTATTTAATCTATCAGTCACGCCCAACTAATTTATGGCATTTCCCCACCTCCTCTGCTTTATACCGAATACAAACTGGTCAAGTATTAACAAAAAATGTTGAAGATTATCTGAAATTCTGAGTCACGTCGTTATCCACCGTGTTTATGTATCAATGTCCATGAAAATGACGCCATTATTCAATAGGGCCTAAAAAGGCAAAGAAGTGGTATTCAACGACCAGCCTTATTTCCAGTACTACTGATAATTACATAACAATCAATCCGATTGGCCGAGACCTTCGTCTCGTCAAATCAGATAAATTTTAATGTAACTTTTCCTTTTACGACAATCAATGTAGAAATGTTGGTGAATGCAGGCCCATGTGTAAGTGGCTTACCTTTGTCATATTCCATTAATACTACTTTTGCTTCAATGCATTCTATTTGTTCTTTGTGAAGGATCAAAACCTTGTAACTACAGCTTGGTTTAGCTTAAAGTTACGTATTTTTGATCCTTCTCTGACGATTTGTCTTTGAGATAGTTTGTAAAATGATATTCCGTTAATAGAATATTGGATTACCTATTGTATTGTTGTCCGTTGAAAAAAAACAACTTCCATTCGTTAACAATGATTTCTCAAGTATAGAAATCCGAATAACTGTATCAAAATACAAAATTTACTATTCAAGCGTTTGGCTCTTTCTATAGTCCGTTTACAATAACAATGCCTCCACCCCTTCTAATCTGTTGTTCTGGTGATGACGATGAGTTGATTGATGTTTGACGTTGACTTTTATAATAGATCAGGGTATCCATAAACGTGACGTAATTTCGGACAAACAAAGAGTCACTGGTGGTGAACTAAAACAATTTTCGCTACAACAAGGTGTAGATATTTTGCGTTTAAATGTGAGTTTATAGATTTTTTTCTAATGACAATGAACTTGTTCTAAAACAGACCGGGTTTACCGTTTCGTATTGACAAAATGTCGGTGTTGTTATAAAATATCGTAACTACGGCTTTATCGAAGCCGTAGTTACGAGATTTTATAACAACACCGACGGAATACATTGATCGCGAAAAAACGTCCCCGCTTTGGCCGAGTTCACCACCAGTGAGAGTATTTCGTTGGTGTTCTTACAAAATCTCGTAACTACGGCTTGAATCAAGCCGTATATAGTTACGAAATTTTATAACACCACCGGCGGTTTATCAAAACATTACGGGAAAAAAGCAGTCTAATTCTAGCACAAAATTCATTGCCAGTGTCCAACTATACTGACCAAAAGTCTTAACCGGCCACTTTATAAATGACGATAACTTTCTTAAAAATTGTTACATTTTAATGAAATTTGACATGTGAATTTTTTAGCGTACGTGGAATTCCATGGTAATTTACAAATTATTATCAAATTTGGATGTGTAATAAAGGAAAAGCTAAAAAAAAAAAGCTCTAAATATGAATAGAGTTTGAGATATTACACTTTCAACAATTCAAAGTCCACAAATCGTTAGCTGCGACACAGACAAAGAAAAAAAAATGGCAAACATTTTCAATTTTGTGTGACGTTTGACATGTAGAAGAAACAGAACTAGTTTTAGTTTATTGGGGTTTTACGCCGTTTTCAACTACCAGGGTCATATCGCGGCGGCTGGAGCACCTACCCATGGATTCCTGTTTTTTCTCAAACCAGTACTACCACAACACCCTTACCGAGCCTCCATCTGCTCGCCCACTTAGGTTAACGATTTCAAACCCATTGGTGGGTGACAATTTTGTCAGAAAGGGTATTAGCCGCGGCCGGGTATCGAACCCGGGACCTCTCGAATGAGGGTCAGATGCGCTACTAACTGCGCTAAGGCCGCGGCCCCAGAAATAGAAAGAATAGGAGGCATTGTAAAATGGTGCTTAAATTCAATCGTAAAAAAACATTTTATCTAGCGAGTATGCTCAAATATTATCTGGTGTGGAAAAACGATGCAACAAACTAATTTTTCAGACATATCCTACATTTTGTAGCTCGACGAGAATCATCAGTCTACATTTAAAGCATTTTCGAAGAAAACTGTGTTTTATGTGTTGTTTTTGGGAACCGTTTTTCTGCATACATAAGCTCTTTCATTTTCTTCCAGGGCCATATGCCGCACACAATTGTCAAACATTTTCATTTTTTTCTTGGCCTATCTTGCTGCTAACGATCCATGAGACAAAACTCACTACATTGACAACATTTTTAGCTATGTGTGAATTTAGAGCTGTTTGGGCTTTTCTCGTGTAGCGCCTTAAAATCAATAAAACAACGGTGACTTTTCACCAAAATCATCTGGAAAGTTGCTTAAAAATTCACATAGCAAATACAATGTAGATCTATCATGAAAATCCAATCACCACAGAAAAAATATCCTTTTTTTTTTTTTTTTTTTTTTTTTTTTTTTTTAATTATCCGTTCAGAAGTTTTAACTAGTATACTAGTAGATGTGACAAGTGTGTGGTGTTGTAAACAGACTACGTGTAGGGGAGACCGGGGCTATTTCGGCCCCGGGGCAAGTTCGGCTAGTGGCTCTTTTGAGCCTGTCGACAGAGATAGAGAGCTCTGACCCGGATTTTAATGTCACTCATGACGAAAGCTTTTCGCAGAAGGTTTTTGATCTAATTGAATACAAAAACATAGAATTTAGAACACGATTCTGATTTTAGACACTTTCAGTAACTTTTCCACATTTATGTAAGTTTTTATTTATAGTAATATGCGCCAGGATTCAGATTTCTTTTTTGTATATTTATGAAGACAATTAAGTCCTCTTTCATATTAAAACTAAAGACGGAGCGTTCATGTTATCTAAAAGAAGATATGACGTGATGTTGACACCAGGTCTGCCTGGGGCTAGTTCGGCCTTTGGGGTTGGGGCAAGTTCGGCCACCCTCAAACTTGCCCATGAATAGAAAGAATAATCGCTGTTAGAATTGCCATTTATTGACGACTCTGAATATATCAATTGCGCAAGCCTAGCTCTAACAGAAATGTAAAAAATGGACAAATTCAAAATCACAGGCCGAACTTGCCCCAGCCTCTACTTGTTATCCCGAATGTCCCCTTACTCACGATGATTTGACTGTTATAACAACGCTTTTTCAATCTATACCTTCATTTGGAAGTCGTATACAGATTCCTTTAAATTTGAAAAAAATTAAAAATCAAATATAAGGATTTATAGGTCTGAGCATACATTGCCCCAAGGGTGGGCAACCACGATCAAAACTCTAAAATTTGAAATTCTCTTTATTTAAAAGAAAAATATAAAAAGGACAGACGCAGTTTGAAAGGCTTTCGCTTGTCGAACTTAAATATATAAATCACTCCCAAATAACTTTCATATAATTCAAAATATGAGCAATCGAAATTAGGGGGCCGAACTAGCCCCGGTCTCCCCTAAATGTTTCTTCTTTCTTTTATTCTTTATCGTGGCTATAGCGTTTCATTTGTCATTTTTATGAATGTCTAGTAAAATTATTCACTCCAACTCTCTTCGTTTCAAACATGGAAATATCACTGGTGGGGAACTCGGCCAAAGCGTGTGACGTTTTTTCGCTACCATAGTATTCCGTCAGTGTTGTTATAAAATATCGTAACAACGGCTTCGATAAAGCCGTAGTTACGAGATTTTGTAACAACACAGACGGTTTGTCAATACATATCGGTTAACCCGGTGTATTTTTAGAACAAATTCATTGTTATTAGAAAAACTATCCAATCAGATCTTCAAACTCACATTTAAACGCAAAATATCTGTACCTTGTTGTAGCGAAAAACGTCCCTCGCTTTGGCCGAGTTCACCACTAGTGAATATGAACAACATTGCACCACTAATGGACACTATACATGTATAATCCCACATACGTAAAATTAGAGATCGAACTTTCCTGTGAGGTCGAACAGCCGCCCTGAAAACAGGTGGGATTTCTTTCTTCATTTTTATCACTGTTAGAGCAGTCCACCTATGATGAGATTCGCGCGACGTCGGAATTATTCGGGCGAAGCCGAAAACATTCGGCGGTGGAAAATTCCACGCTCGATAAAAAATCCGATGTTTTGTGAATCTCAAAATGGCCACTTTACGGATATTCTGCCTTAAAATACTAGGTTCGGATACGTAACGACGCCGCTCACAAAAAGTCCGATGTTTTATGAATCCCAAGATGGCCGCTTTACGGGCATTGTACCTTAATACACTATCTACCACCAGATGACATCCAAATATACCGATCCATATACCGAAGAATTCGACTGGAAAACATTGCTGTTAATGTCTAGTAAAGATATTCACCCTAATTCTCTTCGTTTCAAACAAGGAAAAATGAACAGCATGGCTCCGCTAACAGACACAATAATCCCACACACGTAAAATGAGAGATCAAACTTTCCTGTGAGGTCGAACAGCCACCCTGAAAAACAGGTGGGATTTTTTTTTTTTTTTTTTTTTTTTTCATTGTTATTCACTGTTAAGGCACTCCACTCCTGATGAGATTCGCGCGACGTCGGAATTATTCGGGCGAAGTCGAAAACATACGGCGGTGGAATTTTCCACCGTCGAATGTTTTCGAGTTCGCCCGAATAGGTTCGGATAGGCGTACGTAACGACGCCGCTCGATAAAAAAAATCCGATGTTTTATGAATCTCAAAATGGCCACATTACGGGTATTCTACCTTAATATACTAGGTTCGGATACGTAACGACGCCGCTCACAAAAAGTCCGATGTTTTATGAATCTCAAGATGGCCGCTTTACGGGCATTGTACCTTAATACACTATCTACCACCAGATGACATCCAAATATACCGATCCATATACCGAAGAATTCGACTGGAAAACATTGCTGTTAATGTCTAGTAAAGATATTCACCCTAATTCTCTTCGTTTCAAACAAGGAAAAATGAACAGCATGGCTCCGCTAACAGACACAATTATCCCACACACGTAAAATGAGAGATCAAACTTTCCTGTGAGGTCGAACAGCCACCCTGAAAAGAAATGGAATATTATTTATTTGTACATCTTTTAATCCTTTCATAAATTATAAAGTATTTTCTGATGATGTGTTTTGTCTTCCCTGCTTCAAATTATTTTCTAATCAGTCATTTTTGGGTCATCGGTATTAATTATCGAATATTTTTCTGCAATTGTTGTTGTTGTCGTCACGTGATTCTCGCCATATTCTGGCTCTTTTGGTATACGTCATAATCATAAACGTCCAGTTGTGACATCAGAATGTTTTTTTTTTTTAATTTCAATAAGCCTATGGGTAGAAAAAAAAATCCCCTAACGAAAGGATACGCTATTTAACCCTTTCCCAAACGGCAAAATTTTAGGGTGATCCACTTCAAAAACTGCCACAAATGACAAAATGGATAATATTAAAGATATAGGATTTGTGTAAATATGGTTTAGAAAATATTGAGACAAAAGGAGAAACTGCTGGTTATCAGCAGTTTCTTCTTTTGTTTCAATGTTTTCCCAAGCCTTTCCTAATAGGGACGTCAAAACCAGGTCTTGTTTGGGAAAGGGTTAAAATTCTGCTCGACACAAGGATGCTTAGAATTACCTGCAAAAGGTGGACCGACAATAGTTGCGATTCCAGAAAACAAGTTGAGGATACCAAACCCCTGAGTGGTGTCTTTTGTTCCAAGCAAATCAGCGATCAGCACCGTCATCAAGATTGCAGAAAGACCTGTTGAGAAAGATATGGCAATCAAATTTTTGTGACTAGATGACATAAATTCAAGATATAGGCCCTAACGAGAAATTTCTAGAACTTTCTACCGTATCATAGTTTGCATTATTTATCATGTGTCACTGGAATGGACTTTTCAATTGCCGTTATTCATTTTCTAACATAACATCGACAATATGTCTTCTAAAGGGTTGATGATTTTACCTTGAAAAAGCCCAAATGCTATGCAGATGCACAACAAAATCTCGTATGAAGTTATTAGTGGTACCACGCCCACCACTATTCCGGCCAGGAACACGGCTACGCTGTAACAATGTACTCTGTTGATTCGTGGACGGTCTATAAACGAACCAAATAAAACACGGCTGACAATGTTAGACACGCCTATTGATGACACCAACCACGCCCCCTTTGACGAACCAATCCCTAGAATGGGTATTGGAGAACGAAAACAACTTATATTTTATGGAAACAAAAACTTCTTCTTGAACAAGAAAATGCTTTTGACAAAAAAAGAGTAATTTCGATGTAAAGGGACAGGTAACTATTTCTTCCAACGAACAATGATAATTTGGAACAGATTGTTTGAAACGTGCGGCGCATTTTGTTTAATAATGACCTACTCTATTTATCATGTTATTTCGCTGTATACTAGTATAAGGTTTTGAATTTGGAACAGAAACAGTCACAGAATTTGCAAACAAGAATATTTAGAGGTGAAAAGACAGAAAATGTTCAATACCTGCTTGATTCGCCACGTCGGGTATATAGATGAATGGTACATAGTATGATAGACTGTACAAAGCTGATGATATCGTATACAAACAAAATGGAACGTCTCTTAGCAGAGACAAGTCAAATGTTTGGTACAAAATGTTTCGAATATTGTTCAAAACACAAAATGATGTATGTTTTGCTGGAGTTTTAGATGATTCTGAGCATGGTCTGTGTGGTCTGTGTATGCGTCCAGAACTTTGTATTTCTATCACAATATCGTCTGTACCGTTGTACCAAATGTCAGTTACTGAATTTTGACATAATGTATCTTTTGTTAGATATTGAAAGGTATCTTTTGAATTCTTTCTTTCCGATTCGGTTTCTGTTAACATATCATCCGGCTTATCACTTCCAAGTTGGTATTCAAACGACACATCCTTCGAAATGTCATTTTCGAATAACGGCTGATTAATATTGTCTTTCATAGATCTACGCGAAATGACTTCAGAGGGCACGTCCGTTGTGTCCTTGTTGTTATCCGAATATACCGGCAACGGACGAAATACAAGTCCACATGCCATTCCATGCAACAATAATCCGGCATGTACTAAAAACGTTCCGCGCCAAGAGTGCATCTGCAGTAACCACTCAGTGATGGGACTCATTATAAAAACGCCCAGGCCATTCCCACACAGAGCTAGACCAGTAGCCAGGGATCGCTTCTTATCGAAATACAGAGTAACGGCCAAAATTGAAGGCGAGTATACCATACCGTATCCGAAACCTAGAATGGTTGGAAAAGAAGTTATAGAATAAGTGTGATAAAAATGATGTAGGCCCTAACATTTGCGGAATAAGGTTAGGAATTCGTCATATGAGCCCGTCCGTGAGAAAAGGTATAAATTGCCATGACGTCATAGTTGTGGGAAAACGTGACGTAAGTTTCTGTTCTCTGCAAAACACTTCCAGATTTTCAACAGCATGTTTTAAAACATGTTCCGACTGTTATTCGACAGTTGGAATGGAAACACATCAGAAGAACGTGGTCTTGAGGCGTGTGGCTTTTATTCTGAAAGGTTTTTGGTTGAACAACAAGATATAAATGAGAGACTCCGGTTGTTTATCATTGCTTGAAATATGCATTTCATTCAAATTAGTCGGCGGGTCCGTAGCTTTTGATATTGTTCTTTTAAAATTTTGTGCGAGAGAACACAATTTCAAAATATTTATAAGTAATCATTTATATATCAGCTGATTTATATCAGCTATAGGCCTACAATGTAACAAAATATACAAACCCGCTATTAAACCATATGAGATATACAAATATGGAATGCTGGTCGCAAAGGAACTCAGTAGAATACCGAATGCAGTCAGCCATGATCCTGCGATTGTCACTGCTCGAAATCCAAATTTGTTGGTCAACGCCGATACAAGGGGACCTGTAAATAGAGCGGTTGTATTGTGTTTGAAAGTAAGATTTACAAACGCAAAATCTTTATGTAACCACAGTCAGTCTGAATGAATGATATAGGCCCACTGCATCATTTGATCAGATAATGTTGACTCTATAAAACAAGAGCGCAGTGGTTAACGTATCATACTCTCAATCGAGAGGTCCCGGGTTTGATTACCGGCTTGACAAACAACCTTTCTGACACTTGTCTTCAAGCATTGATTGGATAATCGTGAATCTATGTGGGCGAGTGGTTCAAATTCTTGTTTTGTCAACTTTGTATATGAAATGGGACCATTGACCGTTCGTCTATCACCAAATACCCGAATTCTTTACGGATAACATGCCTATTATAACGGATATTATAGAGCAAGAGATAAGAAATGAAAATCATGATACATTTTCTGAACTCTTAAACCTATATTGTGATGTTCATTTGACTCATCTTAAGGAGACGATTCCAATGAGTACCTATGGCATAGGAATAGATAATCTTTTACACGTAATTTATTTTTAAGGTTTACAAATTGAGAATGAAAACACCACTTTCTAGCCATAGGAAATGCATCAAATTACACACACTTGTAAATACACTTCACATAAGTTGAATCACCGTGCCGTATTTCAAGATTATGCTTCAAGAAGAAAATAATTTACAAATATTATTTTACTCTATATTCATATGCAAGGGAGGTAATTTTGAACATTTTTGTCAAATATTTCCATAAGTATGCATCAATTCAAAATTCTAAACCATACAAAATGCATATGTTTGTATTTGTAATGGAAATGTAACACAATTTAAGAATTACTGGCACTTTTCAAATTTTGCCTCTGGCTTTACATTTCATTCTCAGTTCGTAAACCTGAAAAAGCTTATATCCGCTTTTATCTATGTACAGCTCTGAGATAAGCTGGTGGTGGCGTCGTGATCCATACGATATTGCGTATGTAATCATGCAAGGAAAGCGGTGCCTAATGTTACGCATTACTATGTTCAGATTATGATGGTATTAAGGACAGATCCTACATTTATTTCCTACGGTAAGATTTTTTTTATTTTTTCTGCACTGATATTTAAATATATGAGAAGTAAAAAAATGACTTAAAAACTATAGGTCACCAAGCGAATTAAAAAGTTATTGGATTTCAAGGGAGGCTACTCTTGTCTAAAATTGCAAAAATGAGGTGTCACTTAAATACCCACAAAAATGTGTTCGAAATGAATAGAATTACATAAACAAGTCTTTATTGTGTTCAATATGGTTTATTCTGTCTAAATGAGTATCAATTTGAGAAAATTTAGTAATGATTTTGAAATTTTTAGTAAAACATTCTTCAAAAGTAGCTGAAAGTGCTCTTTTTTCGCAACGTTTCTGACAATAAAAAATATTCCAGCGGTAAGATTTTTTTCTTTTTTGGTATAGACATAGTGCTTGGTCATACCTACAAAAACAAAAAAAGAAAAATATATCAAACCAAGCGTTTTTCTTAGTTATTAGTAAAAATTGGTTTACTTTTTACAGCTCTGTCCGAAATTGTTTCACTACCTCTATCCATTTTCTTCCTTATTACCAGCTTTAGATAAAAAAAAAGTGTCATCATTTGTGTCCATCTGAAGCGGACTATCCCATAAAGACACCACTTTGCGTGTGTTGCTCCGTTTCCTATCGCTAACGCCACATGTTGAACACGAAACAGAAAGCGAAATGTAACATCCGAGTACTGTTACTCTTTAATTGACCAAACAGAGAAAATTGAAATAACCGAGAAGGGTCTTGTCATTTATCAACCAAACATCAACTAAATGTATAAAATACAGTTGCTGAAAAGACCAATTACTGAAACAGCTTTATTTCGTTATTCAGGATATGCGCACTAAGTTGCGCAGTAACAACTGAAGGATCTGTCCTTAAGTACTTTGCATTTCATGGGCGCTGACATATCGAAAGTACTTCGACGTAATACTGTTCCATAAGGCGACTGGCCCAAATCAGGCATTTCGGTATTCGACATGTCTTTTAGAGGAAATAACTCAAGGAATCCCTTGAAAACACGTTTGTGGCAATAGTTAGGCCTACTGATTACACAAATTACAACCCATCGTTATCTAAATTAACCCATTACCAAACGACAAAATTTTTGATCGGCCCAAATTCAAAGATGTTGCAGACGACAAATCAAAGCGAATGAAATATAGCAAAATTTGGTCTGGTAGGGTAGAAAATACTGTGGAAAATGAAGAAATTGCTTGTCACAAGCAATTTCTTCATTTTCCACAATGTTTTCCAAAGCATTTTTCTTTAAGGGAGTCAAAAGGAGTTTAACGCTTTAATGGGTTAACGCTTCGAACATATTCGGGCTTCATCCGTGGCGACAGAAATAAATGAGTGATGCCACGGATGACGTTCGGAAATTGACAAGGGCATCCCTGGTTAATTTCCGTTGTCACGGATGATACCCAAAGATGTGTTTGTGGATGATGATGTGTTGTGGGGCATAATCCTTATAAAAGAAGAAACTTTAGAAACATTGTTACTATACCTATGGTCATGCACACCCCGAGGTTAACCGAAGATATCCATGCACCGGTCTCCTTCTTGGACCCAAAATGGTCTGTCAGTTCAAGAAATATGATCCCGAACGAGTAGAAAACACCGTCAAATATCAGGGTCTCAACAAATGCTGCGAAACAAACTACCCAGCCCCACCCACCGTCCGGGGGTCGGTGTTCGAGGGGTTCGAGACCCCGGAGGTTGTCATCCTCGGTGACTTGGTTGTGTTTGCTTTGATCGTGGTTCAAAAGCGATGTTCCGGTGTCCATAGATAAAGAGGTCTTTCTGGTTTTCGTCTGAAAATACAGTGGACACTCGGTAGCTCGAAAGCGGCTTAGTCAAATTAGCTAGACATCATTTTTTATCAGCTGATTTTAAAAATATCTAGGTACCACATCCAGGAAATCTCCATCTTCACTAGCTAATGTTGAACCCACATACATCTGTGAACCGTACAGAAACGACGTTACGTCGTAGATTTCACCCTTGGCTTGCGAAGATGATTTCCCACATTCTCTGTTTCAACCTGAGTACAAATTGGTCACGTATACATAATAACATAATTATTGACGATTTTCTGAATTTGTTACATAAAATTTGTAAATGAACTGCATGTTGTGGCCTAGACGAGCTACAAATAAGTGGGCATACGGATATTCTGAATTTGGTTTTTTTTTTTTTTTTTTTTTTTTTTTTTTTTTTCAAATCCAAGCCCTATGTTTTGGATACTGAGATGATTCCAGTGAGTGCCGAAAACATAGGGTTTGATGAGCTTTTGAAGAAATTTGCATTTTGATCAAAGCTATTAATCCCGTTTTATCTGTAGCTTCGTGTTACATATTTAAATACATACGTGTTTTAGTCCTAAATATTTCGTAATGAATCTTTATTTAATTACACTTTCACTTTAATCCTTTCACAAACAACAAAGTTCTAAGATGTTTATAATTTCAGGCGTCTTGAAGGCGACAAAATAATTAAGCCCAGCTTTGAAAAAGAATGTACTCCTCGACAGGGAGAAACATAGAGATGCAATTGGAGAAATGTTGGTAATTCGCAATTTCTCCCATTTCTTCAATATTTTCCAAAGCTTAGGTACGACAAAAAGCTTCAATGTTAGGCATTTGGTAAACGTAACCTATCAACCTACGTGACCTATTAACTTTAACGGGTCAAGTAGGCCTAATAGATCATTCCCACACAGTGGCACTTTTTTTTACTCCAAACAATAAAGATGCTCTGGCAATTATCATAGAAAATAGAAATTGCTTGTCACAAACTTTTTTTTTTCATTTCCCACAATGCAAAAATATCCTGAAAGAGTAAATAGATCTAAAATATTTCATTCACTTTAATTTTCGTCCGCATCATCTTTGAATTTGGACAAGACTAACATTCTGCCGTTTGGTAATGGGTTAAGATTGCTTATATAGGCATACGTTCACCTGTCCTGACATTGTCCACGTAATATATCGGTGCTTTTCAACAAATACCTCGTAACTGCAGCTTGTTTTAAGCTGCAGTTACGAGGTTTTCGTTGAAAAAAAAAAAAACAGCGATATTTCACATCCACGTACATTCACACTGTTCACATTGCTTGTAGTTAAATCTTTCCTATAATTCTAATGCCCTTTTTCATAAAACAAAGCCAAACTCAAATATCTATGATAATTATTGTTATTCTCTGCATCACAGATCGATATGAAATTCAAATCCCACATCACCTGCTCTTACCCTTTCCATAATATTGATTTAGACATTAAACATTTCCAGAAGAACAAAATCAATAATAAGATCTAGTTTCTTCGTTTGTCTCGATGTTTTTCGAAGCCCTTTCTATTGGGTAGGTCCTACGTCAAAACCAGATCTTGTGTTGGAAAGGGTTAACAATTTTAAGATTCAAAGTATACCTCACACTAAATGACCTGACAAAGTAACTATCACTATCGACAAGCTAAGGATGCTCTGTCGGGCCCCTGTTTCTCGAAAAAGCTTAAGTATATACTCATGAGTACATGCTCAACTTCAATGGAATACTCTCCAACGTTGAAGGATATTCGATTGAAGTTCACGTGGATTTCATGTGATATGAGTACGGTGCTCAGATTTGAGCAGATGAGAACGTACTTAAGTTTTTTTCGAGAAACCGGGGCGTCTTTTATCGTGAGTTATACGCATATTGGCTATGAAGGGAGGAAACCCTGTTTTAATTTCTGAAGGGTAATAGGGTCAGTTCGGGTAAATACGGACAGGCGGGTAATACGGACATCTCACTTTGACCGTCTCTTTCAGGATTTTCTACCGTAGAGTCATAAAAACGGACCGATTCTGTTTAAATTTTAACTATTCTATAACTCTTTAGTTTGTAAAGCAATCGTTATTAATTATTTGAAACGGCGTAATTTTTCGTTCATTCGGAGCATCCCCTATTTTCTTAAATTTTCTGACGAGACTTGAAACTGCGGGAGCATTCAAAACATCAATAATCATTACATGAATAAAGGTAGTTTTACTGACTTCTTTGATGCTGATTTTGTTTTAAATAAATCATAAATCATTCAGATTTGACCCTATACAATCGTTTACCCCGAGAAAATGGTGAATTTTGAAAAACAAGCCAAAATATGAACTGTCCGTATTTTACCACCTATTTTGCTAGGGTAGGGAAAATACGGACTCCATTTTTGCAATGGCCTTTCGTACGGGCGGAGCAGGTATTTTGTGAACGCGACGGTGGTTGTGGGTGAAGTAACATGACCCGGTCTTACGGGACGAGCAAGTGAGGAAAGCTGCTTAATGAATCACCGACGTGTCAAAAACGTCCGTATTTACCCGAAAAATCATGTTTCTAACAACAATAATGTGTCCGTATTATCCCTATCTGTTTTATATATTTTTATATAGTGTCCGTATTTTCTCAAACTATGTCCGCACTTTCCCTACCTCGTCCGTATTTACCCGATTTTACATCATGCACATTTTTGCCGTTGTTTATAAGTTTCCGTCAATATAGCGTCTTTCCGCGATCACCAGCGTCAAGACAAGATATTGACCGACCCAAAAAACTGGTACCCGGTCTTGTGGGACCAGCAGGTAAAGCACACGGCTTAGTGAAACGCCGAAGTGTAAATAGCGTCCGTATTTACCCGCATTGACCCTATAACTATCTCCCTTGACTCATTGAAGATTTCACGCATCGAATACAGTAGTCGAGATTTAATTACGGTTGGGAATTATGTGAAACAACAATAAGCAATTGCAGAAAATCTTAAAAAAATCTGCTATCGTTTGATAGATCCATAAGGTCCGGCAAATGCCCTACATTTTACTTTCTTTGCTCCAGATATTTTTTTCTTTCTTTATTTTTTCAGATCGGTCGCGAACAGATATAGTTCTATAAAATATTTTCTGCAATTCGTCGTTGTAAATGCAAATCCTCGTAACTCGTTTTTGGAAAATTTTAAAGGGGATGGTTAAAAGTGTAATAACTTTTCCAAAACTGAAATGTATAACTTGAAATTTGTATATAATTGTTCACAAATGATTTGTCATTAATAGTTATCTGTTAAAATGTCTCAAAACCTGCAAGTATTTATTTAACTGGACACACAATTTTGTACTTTGAAATTCGCAAGAATCTACATTTTGCATTTACACCGACGAATTGCTGTTATGTCATGTGATTCTACACCGCGATGCATTCTGACTGGGGACGATCTAGGCGTACATACCTGGAGAAATCATATTAAATCAATGGCAGAAAGTATTTCTGTCATAGCATCAAAATAAGAAGGAAATAAATTTTAGTGAGTGTTATCAGCGTTTTCTTCTAATCTGTTGATTAGGCCTTAATATTAATTATTCAAAGATTCCTATCAAAGGACTGCAAAAACCAGGATTGAAAGGGTGAGCCTTTTCCCAAACAGCAAAATTATAAACCAGCCAATTTGACGGAATTGCTGAATACAAAATAATTGATGTCATAAGTAGGAAATATCCTTATTATTACACGGAAAATACCGAGAGAGAGAAAATGAGAAATTGCTGATCATCAGCAATTTCTTCTTTTCTCTCAAAGTCTTCCCAAGTTAAATCTACTATAGACCTCTAAAACAAGCTTGTTTGGGAAAGGGTTAATTAAACGAACCAAGGATTGATCTTACCGAATCATGATGCCCCTCGTTGATATCAAATCCAGCATTCGTGTAGCATTCTATCACCGAATTCAGTCTTTCGGCATTCTTCGTAAATGTTTCCGTCATCGCTTCGTTTGTCATAATCGCAGATGATTGGCTAACTCGCTCGGGTGTTTCCGTTAACAGTTCCAATTTACCATCTTTGCCGTAGTTCCTTATAACGAACGAGTCGTTGATAAGTTCGGAACTTTCCGTGAATGTCTTCGTAAGGGCATTATTCCCGATGTTCTTTATCGTCGGAGGTTCAATAATAAGCTCCGCAATATGCCGTATCCTCTTCTTTCGCTCCATTTCCTGGAAAATTCAACACGTTGGATTATCACGTGATACAATATTTTCAGAAAATATTCGATAATTTTGTAATTAATGGACCTAGTTGAATTCGGTTTGAAGCAGAGAATGTGGATAGACGTCACGCATTAGATGGACGTGGTTGATTTTTTTGAAAAATCAACTGATAAACAAGTTATTGAAAATAACCCAAAATTTTGGTTTATCTTCAATAACTTTTTTATCAGTTGATTTTTTAAAAAAAAATCCAACATGTCAAGCTTATTCCTGTCATTTTCCCACATTCTCTGCTTCAAACCGAATTCAAATTGGTCAAGTATTAAAAAAAGATATTGAAGATTATCGGAAATTCTGAGTCACGTGATTATACACCGTGTTCAATATGTCGTGTATTAAACCCAATGTTACCGAATGACAAAATCAGACCAATCCAACTTGAAAACTGAGCCGCAGACGACAAAATGGGTGTTGACAAAAATAGGATATGTGTTAAATATTACTCAGAAAATATTGATTTTTTGCTCTTTGTATTTTTTCCGTTTACACAGATTGGATACTTCCGATATCGTCCGAAAAAAATCCGACGCCGTATGGATCTCAAAATGACCGCATGACGGGTTTTCTACCCCATTGGAATTCTTTTACCTCAATATTTTCTAAAAGCCTTTCTTAATTGCGTTTAGACACTGTTATTTGCACGTTTAAGCAGTACAACGACTGTCAATTGCCATATTTCAGTCAAATATACACTATCCTACATTTACTTCTTTTCCTAAATGTTGATAAACAACTATACATTATTTTTCTATAACCAAATTTAATACACATTTTCGTTTGCCTGTCAGTATTGTTTGCGATAAAAAATTATAGATCTATACGTTTGAACAAAAAGATAGTAAAACTATTTATACAATTTTAAAATTAAGCTGCAATAGGTTCATTGCACAATCGTTTCATCTAAAATACTTTTTGAAAAGCAAATTATTTAGTTTAAACAAACCATTGCATTTTTTTGTCCTTGATGCATTTGTAATTCTAATTAAAATCACTCAATTTCAGTCCAAATTGTATTAACGTTCACATATTTATACTTTGTCATCGGATTCAGCCACCGGAAGTCGTTCTCAGGGGCAAAGGTGAAATTCATGCCTGTTCACTGCCTTTATCCACGCTCTGCGCTTGCCTTGATCTTGTGGAAATTGGAAAAAAGTTAAGATTCTCTTTACTTCCGTCATTTATCTTCCGATTCTTGCATTGATGAACGATGCAGTTTAAAACCATTTCGATTCCCTATAGATCTACTCGTACAATGTTAATTTCCCATAAACCCATTGTTTGCTACCAGAAGTTAATCCGAGTCTTCTCTGATGAAAATTCGCTCTTCGGTATTTGTATGTCGCTTTTTACATCAGTGCGCTGTCCCATTCAATAACAAAAGAAAATTCCGACACAAGTTATGTCGCGGTGTCGGACTTTTCTTTTGTTTTTGAATGGGACAGCGCTCTGATGTAAATAGCGACATCCAAATATCAACGAGCGAATTTTCATCAGAGAAGACTTGGATTACCGGAAGTGTTCTGCGGGTATGGACTAAAAGGATAATGGAAAGGGGTCAATTATTACACAACAATCACGCTTATGAGAGACGTGTAAATGCATAATAGAAAAATATTTTTCAAACGGTATATACATTGCACGTCCATTTTAACTCTTTTCATAACAAGATATGTGTCTTGCATTTAGCTGTATAATAGGCAGTCTGTTCTTTTCCAAAACGCCCAAAATAACTTTATTTTTTACGTTTGCACGTATTGAGAGAAAATAAGACAGAACGAAAAAAAAAGCAGGATCTCAGCATTTACTTCTTTTCTCCTTTTGCTTGCAATAGTCATTTGGCATTACATGTATTGTAGGCCTTCACTGCTATAACAATATTCGATATTTGTATTTATATAAATTGGACAAATTGATGCAGAATATCTTTATATAACCTAAAAATCCCAACATCAATGTCAATGACGAAACAAAAGGTCATAACTGTTGTTAGCGTCCGCAATAATTACAACGTTAAAGTCCCAAACGACAAAAATTTTAGGATTGCCCAAATTCAAAGATGTTGCAGATGACAATTTCAGATGAATGATAATTTTTGGGTAGAAAATATTGTGGGAAATGAAGAAATTGCTTGTCACAAGCAATTTCTTCATTTTCCACATTGTTTTCCAAAGCCTTTGTCGAGTAAGGCGTCATTGTGTGGGAATGGGTTAAGTCCCAAACTGACTTTGTTTTTCGACATCACATCTCTCTATGCTTAACTTAATTTAACCCTATTCCGGTCAGTGACTTAAACTTACGTTAAAGGTCAATTGGGGTCCACTGGACCCCATTACAAAAATGCATGCAAAATGCAAATAATGTGTAAATGTGAATTGTTAAATTACATTGATTTATTTGCTTACCTTAGCACAAAGTGCCGAGGATAATGTACTGGGATCGTACACTGCCTTTCGTCTGTCTGTCCATCTGTTCACCTACCCGTCTTTTCAAAATTACAAAAAAGTCATTTTCTCCCAAACCACAAGGCCAATAGTCTTGAAAGGAAGGGTTGCAACAAGGGCTCAAAAATAGATTTTCTTTAAATTATGTGCATTGACAGGGATACATAATACATAATATTATAAATTTGTATGTGTAAAAATTCTGAAGAGGGCTTATTTTTGGAGATAATGGCTAACAAAGTGGGTGGGGTAAATTGACACGAGAAGCATTTTTTTATTTTGAAGTTGAATAACTGTTTCTGTATAGATCAGATCAAGATGAAATTTGGCATGTGCATTTAATGGACCGAGGATAATACATTTTAGGAATCATTATTCATATATATCAGTTTGTTGATTTTCTGTATTCATTCTTCTGTCAATCTCAGATTTTGCTTATTTTTGATGTACTAACTTTACGAAACTATATCCACACCATTTAGGTAAGTAAAACATCAGTTCAAACACAACTTATTTTAATAATATGTACAACAGAGTACATTCCTAGTTCAGTTAAAATGGAAAAATATCGGCATTTCTTCAATATTGCGTATATAATTCTATATGGGGTCCAGTGGACCCCAACTGGGGTCCAATGGACCCCAAGCTTCTTTTTGGCTATAGTATGAAAACCTTTCAGGGTACATGGAAAATATTTTGTGCCAAGAGCCATCGATGGACTGGTATAGATTACCTAATTTAGTAAAATATAAATGCTGTAGCTTTTTAACTGACACCGTAGATATACCCAAAATACCCCTTGTGGTCCAATGGACCCCAAAAGTCCGGAATAGGGTTAAACATAATAATTTTATTGCCTTAAAATACCGCACTAGAAGTTTCCCATTATATACTTCCCAACACGTTAAACCATTCCCAAACAATAGAATATAGATCCTCTCCATCTTGCGTCCGTCCGTCCGTCAATGCACCCAAAAATGTGTATTTAATTCTTCCAACAATATGCCTAGCCAGGCTTTGAAGACCACAAAAAACACACTGCAAATCACCGAGGCAAAAGTCCTATCTTTATTTACATCCATTCTGTGCTCTGCAGCAGTTTTTGAAATAGGGTAGATCTACATTTGAACTAGACTAGAATTTTGTCGTTTGGGAAAGAGCTTACATTCAAAGATGTTTTTGGTTGGGGTTAAAAACTTTAAAATGTCGCTTTCCGTTCTTGTCACATGTTGCGAAACCTACGTGTCAGTGTATAATAAAATGGTTTTATTACTTTTAATATGCGTAGGCCTATATAATCGAGCTTGGATATGGGAAAAGGAGATTTATAACCTTTGAGACTACAATATTTCTAACAACTAGAGTCGACACTTATTATCTTGAAATCGAATACGTCAAATTATTGCTTAAGTCGACGTGAAAATCTCGTCCCGGCAACTGCAATGGCTTTAAAAAAAAGTCTATAAATACAATCATTTTGAAGTAAATAAAGCAATTGAAGCAAAAAAGGTCAAGAAGAGAAATTGCTCGTTTCGAGCAAATTGTCTATTTTTCCTACTATATTTCAATCACAAAACGTTTTCGGTGACCAATAGAATAGACACATTTCATTTTAAGTGAAACTGAAATAAGTCGGATGAGTTGAACTTCGGGTGTCTCGAAGTCTGTGTTTAGAACTCTAGCTCTATGCAATGGACAATATGTTGAAAGCAAATCATGGGCGGATCTAGAGGGGGGTCGGGGGGGGGGGGGGGTCCCAGACCCCCCTGGCATTGGCCGATAATTAAATTTTGACTATATAAGTTAAGTGTAATGTTATGTATTTATTACATTTTAAGCCATAACTTGAGATTGGACCCCACCACCCCCCACCCCCGGAAAAACACTTGGACTTGGACACCCCCCCCCCCGGAAAAAATTCCTGGATCCGCCATTGCAAATTATAAATTCTTGAAAACATTGCCTCTGTGGCTTTTAAGCCTTTTCACAGACGGCAAAATCTAAGACTGTGTTAATTTGAAAGCTGTTGATAACAAGAAAAAATCCTTTTTTTATATTAAAGACTTCAATTTTTGTACACTGGGCCTATATTTTAGAAAATATTGGGATAAAAGTGGGAAATGTTGGTTATTTAACAATGTTTTCTTTTATCTCAGTATTTCTTAACAATTCCAGAAATTAAACTTTCATACTGATTTTAAATACCTCACTTCAAAATTATTTCAAAGAAAATATTACTTTTCATACTTTCAGATTGCCCAACATGTTTGATACTTACAATTGAAATGGATTTGGTTAATAAGAAAGAATTAATTACAATATTAGATAAACTAATTTCTACTTACAGCGCACAGCTTTTTAATGACAATTCATACCCATGCACTACTGCGAACATTAAGTCAAATATTTATTGAATCTAAAATAGTCTATCTAGCATTTTAATCTCAACAATGATGCTTCACTGATTTAAGTGACTTAGATAATTATATTTTAAAGTATTCTTCAAAGACATACTAGTAATGCATAACATTTCGAGCTAAAATCTTTATCAAAATAGCTAAAAAATCATCTTTTTTGTAGCCCCACAGATTATGGTAGACTAACTTTGCTCGGATTCTTAATTCGCCCGTTTTTGTTTTGACCCTTTCCCAAGAAATACCTGCTTTTGATATCCCCTTTAGAAAAGAGCTTTGGAATACATTGAGTCAAAAGAAGAAAATGCTGATAATCAGAATTTTCTCCTTTTGCCCCAATATTTTCTGAGCTACAATAAACGCATATTCTGTAAAAAAAAACAAAAAAAACTTCCATTTTGTCAACTTCAGCAGCTTTTAAAGTGGATTATAAGTCTAATATTTACCGTTTGGGAAAGGGTTAAATTGTGATGGCATCAACTACAGTTTCTATCGAGCCATGTATGGGACAAAGTTTAGTTTCATTCCGCGATTTCAAAATGTTTTCCTGATAGGGATTCGAAACTGTGAATTTTAGAGGGAAAGTGTTTATTTTTTGGGAGAAATACGTTTTTTGCTAATAAAATTATGCACTTCACTTTCTATTTATGTTTTACAATTTCAAAAGGTTTTCATCCATGCATAGGATATTGTTTTTTATTTTCAAATTTTAGTTTATAATTAGTTTAATGGAACACATCGTTCACTCTTTCACATTATCACAATGTGTTTATTCTGTTATAGACAAACCATTTGATGTCAGATTAGGAATTGACGTTGGATGCGCATTTTTTTTCTTTTTTTTTTTCTTTTTTTTTTTTCGTAATATAAGCCCCCTTGATTCCGATTAACTCGACGATGACAAGCTCTAGATACGCGGTTTTCCTTGAAAAGTGTTATATCGAATCTGGTTAAATATATTTTTAAGTATACGCATCCATTGAAATACAGGAGGAAAAGGAGAGAAATTGGTCGTTTCTATCAATGCCTTTCCTTTTCCTACAATAGTTCAATTATAAAGGTACTTGATGACCAACAAAATGGATACCGATATCTCGATATCGATTTCTCGAGGTAAAATTAAGTTCCCTGTGACTTCGACATAACGAGTTTCGACTGTATAAGAATAACTTAAACCTTTCCCAAACAAGACCTGGTTTTGACATCCCTAATGGTAAAGCCTTTGGAAAACATTGAGACAAAAGAAGAAACTGCTGATAATCAGCAGTTTCTCCTTTTGTCTCAATATTTTCTATGTCATATCTTACACAAATCCTATCTTTAGTAACATCTATTTTGTCATTTGTGGCAGTTTTTTAAGTTGCTCACCCTAAAATTTTGCTGTTTGTAAAAGGGTTAAAGATCTTGATCCGAATGTATGTGCAGGGTGATCTGGATCCTAATTGTTTTTGAATGCTGAAAGGGACCTTTTTCATGAGCTCGGCTCAAATCTTGGTAGATCTATTATCTTGCTTTGAGCATTGGGGTACACAAATAATAAGTATAATTAACTCTCTTCCGAACGGTAAATTTTCGTGCTAATCAGAGTCGTGGAGGTTGAAATCCGTTAAGAAACTCATTGTCAGAATTAAGAGCAAATGAATGCGACAAAACAAATATGACTTAAAAAACAAATAACGATTATACAATAGCACAAAACATTGTGAGAAAAGTACTGAACAGCATTTTCTTTTCTTTCAGTGTTTTCAATGCATTCTGTTTCAAACCTGTCAAAGCCCAGTATTTTGAGAAAGGGTTAAGGGTTAAAAAGGTAAACAATTGGCGCGCGTGAAAGCATCCCGGGATAATCTATTCACACCAGATGTTTTGTGTGTTGTTTCTTTGTTTATCATTGTATGACTGATAAGCCCCCAACGGTTCCAAAACATCATTATAAATCCAACATGGATACTGGAAGGTACCTGTTTGGTGTGACCTTGATTTTTGGTCTGGTAAGTTGTTTTATTATCATTTTTATATCATTTGAGCCAGGATCTGGAAAAACGTCCCTTATAGCATTTTCAAAAGTTGAGTTTCAAGATCAGTCTGTATTATGCAGTCCAATATGCATCCATGCTGCTCCCTTTAAGTTGCTACAGGTCACAAATAAGCTGTTAGAGACCAACATGGTTCATGATCAGACTGCGTGTATACGCAGGCTGATCTTGAACCATGTTGCGCTCAAAAGCCATAAAGGACGTTTTTCCAGATCCTGGCTCATATTATCATTTAATATACCCAGAACAATTTACATTGGATAAATCTGAATGCTAATAGAACATGCATCCTTGTTTTTTTTCTGATTTTCCGAGAAGTTTTCATATGTGTCTTTAAACTCCTTGGTTTGACGGCTTTCGCCATTTTACCAACGACAAACAATTTGGCTATTCTCATTTTAAAGCCAAGCCGACAACCTGATGTCTTGACGAATAACATAATTATATTTTTAGTCATAAATGCATCGACATTTCTGAAGCCTTTTCTGGTAGGAACGTCAGAAGTAATTTTGTTAACCCTTTCCCAAACAGCAAACATTAAGGGTGATCCACTTCAAAAACTGCAACAAATACAAAATGACAAAATGGATATTATTAAAGATAGGATTTGTGAAAAATATGGCACAGAAAATATTTAGACAAAAGTAGAAACTGCTGGTTATCAGCAACTTCTTCTTTTGTCTCAATGTTTTCTCAATACCTTTCAATTAGGGACGTCAAAACCAGGTCTTGTTTGGGAAAGGGGTAACCACAAATCTGACAGGGAACACTTATTTATTCGAAAGCATCGAGTTTTTGAGTTTTATTGGGGTTTTACGCCGTTTTCAACTGCCAGGGTCATATCGCGGCGGCTGGAGCACCTACACATTGATTCCTGTCGTTTCTCAAACCAGTACTACCACAACACCCTTACCGAGCCTCCAGCTGCTCGCCCACTTAGGTTAACGATTTCAAACCCATTGGTGGGTGTCAATTTTTTCAGAAAGAGTATTTGCCGCGGCCGGGTATCGAACCCGGGACCTCTCGAATGAGAGGCAGATGCGCTATAGAAAGCATAGAGAATGCATCTAAAAGAGCAAAAATGCCGCTTAATCCTCCTTATGCCGTTCACGTCATGTAGTCCTAATGTGCCCAAAAGCTTTAACCCATTACCAAACGGTCTTATTTCATGCTTGTCAGAATTCAAAGATGTTGCAGACAACATTTTCGAGTGAATGGAGTTTTTAATTTTCAGGTCTTTTTGGATGAAAAACATTGTGGGAAATGAAGAAATTGCTTGTCACAAGCAATTTCTTCATTTTCCACAATGTTTTCCATGGCCATTATTTTGTGGTGAGTCAAAAAGAGTCATTGTGTGGTAATGGGTTAACAGGTAGTGTAGACAAAGATAAGACTGCAAGGACGGATCCAGGATTTTTTTCCAAGGGGGGGGGGGTTCAAGCCCAAACGATGGCTTAAAATGTGTTAACTATCGTCGCTTTTTCACGAAAACCTCGTAACTGCAGATTAAATTAAGCTGTGGTTACGAGGTTTTCGTTGAAAAGCAGCGACAGGTAACATTATACTGAAATTTTTAGTCAAAATTTAATTTTCGGCCAATGCCAGGGGGGTCCAGACCCCTTGACACCCCCCCCCCCCCCCCAGATCCGTCCTTGGACTGCATTGATATGTTGTCTGACCTTAGCCTATACCGCGTGAATTCACAAAATTTTGATATTTCAGATCCATGATATCAGCGGAGCCGGAGCGTGTTTCCAGTTCACCGGGAATGGTCAGGTGTCATTTAGTCCGGACAATCTGGACATTAGTTCAAAGTAAGGCTTTGTTTACGATTCTTCAAATTGTATTCATTTTTAACCCTTTTCCGTAAAAGACCTGGGTCCTGTTTCATCAAAACATTTAAGACGTATTTTTGACTTACCGACGACTTACGACAAGTTTGGCGGTAAGAAACGCGTATCGCCATTCTATCAAAACCTGGGTTTCGGAGATGTTGAAAGAAATTGTGAACGGACGGACGGACAAAAAGCGACCACAATAGCTCACCTTGAGCACTTTGTGCTCAGGTGAGCTAATAAAAACTCTTCTGGAATGGCAAAATCTCTTAGTTACAACATAGAAGTAAATTCTCGATTGAAAACATCATCAGTGTTTCATAGGTTTGATTAACATATACTATGCACAAAAAGTTTAGCACACTTGGAAAATGTCCTTTCCTAGTCAAAAACTATTCCAAAGTCCATAAAATCAAAACTCTAATGTGTTTGAAAATTCAATTTTCTGGCACTTCCTGAAAATTTTGTTTCAAAATTCTTAAGCGTTAGTTAGGTATCTTACGTTAAAGTGCACAGGGGTCAGATATCGAAAGTCAAGCAAATTTCAATAACGTGAATGTCCAGCATAAGCAGCTAGGACCGCCATTCAATGTCTTCCAATGTTGCAGAGAAGCTTCCTGACCACACAGAAAGGAATTTTGCCTATTCATACTGCAGATGACGCTCATTACCATTGACGTTACAGACGTCATTACTTTCTCTAGCATGACGCCCAACAATGTTCTTTGTGTGTTCTTTTGCTGGTGATTAAGCTGTTCAGGCGTAGATCATTCTGTATGTTCCTTGGAGTAAGTGGGTGGTGATTATCTTATTGAAATATCACAACGTTGTGTCGTTGTAAGACGGTCCTGTGGCAGGTTGGATAATTTCGTTGCAGTGCCCTTGCACCGTTTGGTTGCCATTAACTGAAATGAGGTCTGTTTAACTGTTTTCATCTATTCCTGCCTCAAAATGACGCTGCACTCGACGTAACAGTCTCAATGATGACGTTATTGGTATCAAGCCTTACGCACCTTCTCCAACCACAAATCCTGCCGTCAGTTAATGACACGTAAAATGAGATTCGTCCGGACATCAGTCCAATGTCTCGTGAATCAATATCGATGTTTCAATACCCACTAACGCCTTTCCTGTCGATGCTTAACGTCATTGGCGTAAGGTCGGAGGATCCTGATGCAAGTTGTGTGGAGCCTGTTCTGGAGAGTCTGGTCACTAACGGTATACATTGTGACGTCCTGGAGGAGTAGCACTAAATTCTTACTAGACAGGAATTCGAAACGTCGTCAAGACGTCACTGTGAAACGATCCTCCCTGAACGTCGTTTTACACGGCCTACAAGATTTAGGTCGGTCGTTGGTGGCTAAAGTTGCATTAACCAAGTGCCGTAGGCGCGTAATTGTCAATTGGAGACATTTGAAATGCAAAGCGACATCTCTAACAGACATACCTGCTTGGAGCATGCAAAGAGCTCTCTGACGTCGAACTTACGTCATCATTTCTCGCCTTCCCATAATCAATTTCAAAGAATTTGTAACAGTTAAATTGATTCTGCTAACAGATCTGTGCAATCGTGTGTTTTTGGACAAGCTAGACATTATCGATGTCACTGCACACGTGCCGCACGTGACTTTTGCTTATCTGGACTCTGTCCAATACACTGAATGTTCACTCTACACATGCGCTGTATGCGTAATTCTTGTCAATCGGGACAACTGAACAGCACAAAGCAATGTTCATTTAATTATCATAAACTGAAAAAATAATGTGTTAAAAAACGTGCTAAACTTTTTTTGCTCAGTATATAATATACACGTAAAACCTTTACCAAAGTATTACGCTGACGCTCGGCTGATTGGAGGTTGTAAAATAGCCCTCATATTCTATGAAAAATCGCCTTTAAAAGAACGTTTAACCCTTTCCAAAATGGGGAAAAAATTGGGTTGTTGCAGCTTGTCTATAAAAAGAGTGAAATTGTATACACTATAGCTCAGAAATTATTGAGACAAAAGGAGTAAATGTTGTTTGTAAACATCTTCTTTTGTCTCTATATGTTACAAAGCCCTGTCTATCAGGGACATTCATCAAAATCAGTCTTGTTTGTGAAAGAGTTGATATAGTATATGAGACCAGAATATATCCAGGTCAGTATGAGTAAATATCCCCTTTAGTATGAGATTACATGCATCTCTTCCAGTCCCCCCCCCCCCCCCCCCCCCCCCTCATGTTGGCCGAAAATGCCGAATTTTCTTTATTTTACACTGAAAATGTAGAGAAAATCCAATTTAGCTCCCTCCCAATATTAAGGGATGGAGCTTTAGCCCACCCAATAAGAAATTGCTTCCTACGGACCTGTCTTCAACAGGCCTCGCAAACGTCAAAATTTTAGCTTCAACTTCAACAAGAGGACCATGATGGTCCTATATCGCTCACCTGAACCAAAATGATATGAGCAACACTTATGTTCAATTCAATTGATATTTATGACTTAAAGACTGAATATGAACTAATGGTCAATAACGTTGTGAAAATCAAATTAATCCAAGCTCTTATAGTGCCCAACATTGTTTTTTTTTTTAAAAAATAATTGTAGATTCAAAAGTGTAAACAAGGTCGAAAACAGCCAAAAATGGCAATTTTATCAAATTCAATGGCACATAACTCTCGTCTTTCTGGTAAGATCAGACTGAAAATCAACCTCATCTGAGATCTAATATTCTCAAACATTGTGTCCAGGATTTGTCTTGATTTATTTATAATTGTATTTTTCTAGAGTGTAAACAAGGTTGACAACAGCCCAAAATGGCAATTTTATCAAATTCAAGGGCACGTAACTCTCGTCTTTCTAGTCAGATCAGACTGAAAATCAAAGTCATCCCAGATCTTATGGTCTCCAACATTGGGTCCATGTTTTGTCTTGATTGATTAATAACTGTAGATTCTAGAGTGTAAACAAGGTCAAAAACAGCCGAAAATGGCAATTTTATCAAATTCAAGGGCACATAACTCTCGTTTGTCTGGTCAAATCAGACTGAAAACCAAGCTCATCTGAGATCTTACGGTCTCCAACATTGTGTCCAAGATTTGTCTTAATTGGTCAATAATTGTAGATTCTAGAGTGTAAACAAGGTTGAAAACAGTCAAAAACGGCAATCTTATCAAATTCGAGGGCACTTTACTCTCGACTTTCTGATCACATCAGACTGAAAATCATACTCATCCATGATCTTATGCTCCCAAACATTGTGTCAAAGTTTTGTCTTGATTTATTAATAATTGTAGATTCTAAGAGTGTAAACAATGTCAAAAACAGCCAAAAATGGCAATTTTGCCCAATTCAAGTGCGCATAACTCTCATCTTTCTGGTCAGACCTGACTGAAAATCGAACTCATCTGAGATCTTATTCTCCCCAACATTGTGTCCAAGTTTTGTCTTGATTGATTAAATAATTGTAGATTCTAGAGTGTAAACAAGGTCGAAAACAGCCGAAAACGACACTTTTGTCAAATTCAAGGGCACATAACTCTCGACTGTCTGATCAGATCAGACTGAAAATCAAACTCATTGAAGATCTTATGCTCCCCAACATTTTGTCCAAGTTTTGTCTTGATTTATAGATAATTGTAACCTAAGGGAAGTAACTCTTGACACTACTAAAGAAAAGTAGTGTCAAGTGTTACTTCCCTTAGATTAACATAAGAGTGTTAAGCAGCTGAAATTGGCAATTTTGTCAAGTTCAAGGGCACATAACTCTAGACTGTCTGATCGGATCAGACTGAAAATCGAGCTCATCCGAGATCTTACGGTCTCTAATATCATGTCTAAGTTTTGTCTTGATTGATCTATAATTGTAGATGCTAGAGTGTAAACAAACTTCAAAACAGCATTTTTTGACATTCAAGGGCAGATAACTCAGCACATTCTGGTCCGATCAGGCCCATAACCGAACTTGGCCGAGAACTTATGGTCCTACTTGTTTTTGCCAAGTTTGATCAAGATTGCCTGACTTTTGTGGATGCTAGAGTGTAAACACCCCAAATGTTGACGGACGGACGCCGGACAAAAAGTGACCACAATAACTCACCTCGAGCACTTCGTGCTCAGGTGAGCTAAAAATGGTGGAAACGATGGGTGGTGACATAATAATCAAGAAATATTGAGACAAAAGGAGTAAATGCTGGTCATCAGCATTTTCTTCTTTTGTGCAAATATTTTCCCAAGCCTATTCCAATGTTGTCGTGCAACGTCGGAATACTCCGTCGTCGTCAACATCTGGCGTTGGAACATTCCACCGCTGAATGTTTGCGACGTCTTCCGAATAGGTTCGGATGCGCAACGAAGTTTGACGTCACATGTTAATTTCCGACGCCGCGTGATTCTCATTACAGAGTGGAATACCTTAAATCAAATCTGTTCTTGTCTTTCAGGGCACATTTTAGTCTAGAGTTTAACACGGCAAGTGAAACAGGACTGATATATTATGCCGAGGGGACGTATCAGCGTGAACGAGTTTACGATTATGAGGGGTTGTTTCTGCATAACGGATATCTACACTACTTCCTGTTTAATCCCGCAGAATACAGCATCGGGTCGTCATTCGGGTTTTACGGTCGAAGCAAAAACAAGCTGAACGACGGAAAATGGCACAAGGTATTGTCCAGCAACATTAACCCGGGACATCTGCATATGTAATGACCCCACTTCGGCTTTGTTTTGTTAAGACGCTCAACTAACGGACTTTGCGCACGAAAATTAAGTTGTCCCGGGTTAACCTTGCTGGACAATAACTAAAACAAGAGATGTTTGTAAAACATATGCCCCCTCAACTTCAAGGACCTACCTCTGATGCAGGCATCTAACAATTGAAGCGGCCAAATGGTAATATTTTTAAAGTACGAAAGTCAACATATGGCAAAAACTCTCAGTATGTTCATCAGAGTTACGGTTCTTTTGCACTACACTTCTCCATAAGGAGATCTATCCACGTATGAAGTTTCACGATTCTACATTAGATACTTTCTGAGTTATGCTCCTGACAACAAAGGGCAATAGCCCCAAAACATTGTCCACAGAGTTACGGTTTGCACTACACTGACTCCCACGTAATAAGATCTACCCACCTATGATTCTTCCTTGTGTACGTTTCGAGATGGTCTGCTATGTCAATTATCGAGACATATACTGTGGTAACACTTTGCTGAAAACCCATTATTTTGACCTTTCCTATGCAGGTTGAATTTTATCGCAACGTCGAGATGACAATCGTTGATCGTTATGGAGGACGTAAACAGGTCGAGCAGACCGGTCTGATCGTAGACGGGGTCACGCAGGTCGTGGACAATCGTAGGCGAGTCGGCGTACACATCTTTAAACCAGTCATACTGGGTGACGATCCACACAAGGAAGATAGAGGGGTACACTCTTTTTTCTAAACTCTTTCTTTAACAGCAAACATTCAGACTGGCTCGAGTTCAGATGCTAAAGTCGCAAAATCTCAAGTGAATGACATTTTAATGCCCGGTTACATGCAATTCCTTGTCCATATCGCGGTCAAAATTATACTGTGCGGGTCCCCTGTTTTAGACGTGCCCCGGCATTGATATGGGCGCCGAATGGTGTATGTAACCACGCAGTCTTTCTAGAGTGAATACAATCAAGTAATGTCCATGTCACGAGCTATTTCTTTTTCAACAACGTCGTACGAAGCCATTATCTTTTCTTGCACCAGAGACATTTAGGGAATTGGTAAACATTTCCCCGAGCGAAGAAATTTTGGTCACTAATCCTTAGCCATGTTCTGTTTGTCTATAACCTGATAAGGGAGCAATGTGTATGAGTTACAAATAATTGTGACCCGCCACGCTAAAAGGGACCATCTGGGAGGCATCAGCCTGTCAACCAAATAATTTTGCGCGATTTACAATTCAAATGAGAACATATGATACACGGTTAGAATTCAAACAACCTTTTAAACAAATTTTCAACCCATTCTCAAACCTGGTTTTGACGTCCCTTACAGAATATACTTTGGAAAACAGAGGAAAAAGAAGAAAATGGTGATGATCAGCAATTTCTCTTTTTTTGTCTTAATGTTTAAGTCATTGATTAAGAAATGCCCATTTTGTTGTCTACCGCAGCTTTTAAATTGACATTGAACCACATAGAATTTGGCCGTTTGGAACAAAATAATCCCCTCGTATTTGTACATCTACATTTTTATGTAATTACCGTTTACACTTTTTCAGGGTCCCCAGATCGGCGGCTTTAAGGGGCGAATCAAGTATTTCAAGGACATGATTCGGGGCTACCCATTTGACCAGCCTGGCTCCATGAAGAAAGATGTTCGCCATTGTCTGACGTCGAAGCTAGATTCAGCTTAACAAGCATAACCCTTGTTCAGCTGATTTTAACTTTTGTTTAAAATAGATTGACAATTTTTAACACTTCCCTCAAAAGACAAAATTAAAGGGCGGTCCAATTCGAAAGCTACCGCAGACGGCAAAATGAACGTTTATAAAGATAGGTTTTGTGTGCGATATAGCTCAGAAAACGTTGAGACAAAAGGAGAAAATGCAGATGCTGATCATCGGCTTTTTCTTCTTTTGCCTCGATGTTTTCTCAAAGATTTTCTAATAGACGTAGAAACAAGGTCATATTTGGGAAAGGGTAAAGAGACATTTCGATTTTTTTGTCGTAATTTTTTGCTACAATAACTGAGTAAGCAGCATGCAGTGTAGGCTAAGATCATACTACATGTCTGTGCAGGCCGATCTTAACCTATACTGCCTGCTCAAGCTTTGTTCACAACAGGGTTATGGCGGGAACAGCATGAGAAGGGTTAATCCCAAACCAAGACGAATTTCGGTGCTCATATTGAAGACATCCTTAATATGAGAGGGAAAATATGTTTCTGGTGACCAGCATTTTCTCACAGATTTTTTCTGCTCAGATTAAGATTTTAGATTCTGAAAAAATCCACGTTACAATCAGCTTTGAACTTGGAAAATACTGTTCGAGAAAGGGTTTAATCTTCTAGTGGACTGCTAAATGTTATGTTAACAGAGCATTTTAAAGTTCTGTTACTACGTTTGGACATTTTTCATGTTTTATATTCAATTGAGTGTATGAGTGCATGTGGAATAATGTAGAATGTTTATAAATATACAGATTAAATAGATTTGTTAAAATAAATGTGCTTATCGTTTCATCTAGCAATCTAATTAAAATTAGGTGTTTCTTACAGTAACATCTTAGAAGCCCCAGTAAGGGACTTAAAACTAGGTTTAAATCTGGAAAAAGGTAGAAATCTATATCAAACAGACAACATATTCTTAAACAACAACTTTATAATTATGCTATACATTATGCTGGCATTATACAAAATTTGTCAGTTAGGAAATTGGCCATGGCTTGAGGTCCAACCCGAGATCTCACATGTGAGAATCTGATGTGCTACCAGTTCTGCGCTATGGTTGCAGTCGTACAGTTATGAGAAGTTAAATGTCACTTTTAACTCTTTCCCAAACGACAAAATTTTAGGGTGGTCCAATTCAATAGTTGCTGCAGACTACATAACAAATGCTGTGGAAGATGAAATTTATGTGTAATATAGCAAGGAAACTATTGAGACAAAAGGAGAAACTGCTGGTTATCAGCAGTTTCTTCTTTTGTCTCAATGTTTTCTCAAGCCTATTCTATCAGGGGGCGTCAAAACCAGGTCTCGTTTGGGAAAGGGTTAAAATCTAATAATTGCAGCTTGTAATAAGCTGTAGTTACAAGGTTTTTGTTGAAAAGCAGCGCAAGATATTACCGACATGTGATTGTTCAAATTTGTCATGATGTTGATGAATCAACACGAGCTACCATGAGAAAGGACCCATTACAGCATTGGGTAGTTTGGGGACCAACACTGGATCCAGATCAGCCCGTGTATACACACAGTCTAATCAGGATCCATATTGCTGTCCTGCTACTTCAAATTTACTATGTGAGCAGTAAAGTACAACATAGCTACTGATCAGACTGCTTGTACACCATCATTGTTCGGATCCAAGCTAATCTAATCAATTTAGAAACATTTACCCTCACCCAAGCAGCAATTTTTAACCCATTGCCACACAGTGACACTTTTTGACGCCCTTCAAGATAAAGACTTTGGAAAACATTGTGGAAAATGAAGAAATTGCTTGTGACAAGCAATTTCTTCATTTCCTACAGTGTTTTCTACCCCAAAACACAACGAAAATTTAAATTTTATTCATTTGAAATTGTCATCTGCAACACCTTTGAATTTGGATCAACCTAAACTTATGTCGTTTGGTAATGGGTTCAACTGTTCTAAATTGGAAGCTGCTACAGGCGGCAAAGTTGACATTCATGAAGATAGGAACTGCATACAATATAGCCCAGAAAATATTTAGGTAAAGTGAGAAAATGCTGCTTATCAGCATTCTCTTCTTTTGCCTAAATGTTTGCCCAAGGTTTTTTTTTTTCATTTTGTATTGGGGATGTCAAAACCAGGTTTTGTTTTAGAAAGGGCTTATATCTTTAATAGCTCCACTGGCCGTCAGGCCAGCGGGCTATTGTCATTTTTCTCAAAGTAGATCTATTTCATATTGCTGGAACATACTTTATGTCTACACTGGAGCAATTTTACACTTTGGTAGGTTAAAGAAAGGTAATTTAGGAATGCAGTAAGGTTGAAGTGTCACTCTGTTGAAGAAAGGCCGGCTGGCTTCGTGACAAAAACACTGTAAATTGCTGTTCAACTCGCAGCCTCTCTCTGGTATAATCTTCTTTTGTCTGTTGTCAAAATATAGGCAATTATTCCCTGAAATAAAAGAGAAGTGGCTATCAATGTATTGTTCACTATAAATGACCTGGCAGAGCACCTCTAGCTATTAGCTAAAGATGCTCTGCCAGGTCATTTATCATTACCTCCACATTACCTTCACATCCATGGAACTGCTCCAAAAATGCTATGAACTGAAGGTCATTTAGAAATCTTCCGGTCTTCAACTGTTTTTCAAAACTTTGAATACTAAAATTTATGTACTGATTCCACACAGAAAGGATCATCTGAAATCATTTCAGTTGTGACCAGTCTAAAGTGTGTTGTCTGACAGATTTTTAATATCTCTGAACAAGATTTAAATATCGCTGCTTTTCAACAAACTAGATGCCGAAGGGCAACATGTCGAGCCCGCTCATTTTGAAGAAAGAAGACCATACCTATGTCTACAGCTGTCATTACAATGGCGTTTGGTTTGACCTTGACCTTTGAGCTTGGAATCTGGTTCTTGCACGCGACACTCCGCCTTACTGAGCTTGACATTTGTGCCAAGTTAAGGAATGGCCCGGACAAGCAAAAATCAACTCATTTTTTACATTTGACCTCAAAGTTTGACCTTGACCTTTCATCTTGGAATCTGGTTCTTGCACGCGACACTCCATCTTACTGAGCTTGACATTTGTGCCAAGTTATTTCTGAATCCCTCCATCCATGGTGAAGTTATGGCCCGGACAAGCAAAAATCATCTCATTTTTGACATTTGACCTCCAAGTTTGACCTTGACCTTTGAGCTTGGAATCTGGTTTTTGCACGCGACACTCCGCCTTACTGAGCTTGACATTTGTGCCAAGTTATTTCTGAATCCCTCCATCCATGGTGAAGTTATGGCCCGGACAAGCAAAAATCATCTCATTTTTGACATTTGACCTCCAAGTTTGACCTTGACCTTTGAGCTTGGAATCTGGTTCTTGCACGCGACACTCTGCCTTACTGAGCTTGACATTTGTGCCAAGTTATTTCTGAATCCCTCCATCCATGGTGAAGTTATGGCCCGGACAAGCAAAAATCATCTCATTTTTGACATTTGACCTCCAAGTTTGACCTTGACCTTTGAGCTTGGAATCTGGTTCTTGCACGCGACACTCTGCCTTACTGAGCTTGACATTTGTGCCAAGTTATTTCTGAATCCCTCCATCCATGGTGAAGTTATGGCCCGGACAAGCAAAAATCTTCTCATTTTTGACATTTGACCTCCAAGTTTGACCTTGACCTTTGAGCTTGGAATCTGGTTCTTGCACGCGACACTCCGCCTTACTGAGCTTGACATTTGTGCCAAGTTATTTCTGAATCCCTCCATCCATGGTGAAGTTATGGCCCGGACAAGCTCCATCCGGACGGACGCACGCACTAACGCACGCACGCACGCACTAACGCACGCACTAACGCACATACACCAAACCGCCATTGTGACAACTATGTCGAGCTCACCGCAAGCGGGCTCGACAAAAAAACTCGTAACTGTAGTTTAAAACAAGCTGCAGTTAGAAAGTTTTTGTTGACAAGCCATATGAAGTCTTCAGTCCATTTTGAAACAGTGTCAAAAATGTCCAGAAAAGTTTTCTGTCAAAAATACAGCAATGTGTAGTAAATCGATTGATTGGGGTTTAACACCGTTTTCAACCGATATGGTCATATCATGGCAGCTCAAGCCCCTAACCACGGATTCCTGCGGTTTCTCAAGACAAATACTACCACGTCCTGAGCCTCCAGCTGCTTTACCTTATAGGTTAACGATATCAAACAATAGGTGGGAGACAATTTTGTCTGAAAGGATATTTGCCACAACCCGAGATCAAAACCGCAAACTGGAAATGGAGATTTTGATGCCCTACCAAATGGGCCATGGCCCCAGGCCCCTGACCCAGTTCAATTGAAATTGATTTCTATTCAAGCACTTTTCAACAATATTTACCAGATGGACAGACAGGACAGCATTGTTCCTCTGGAATATAAACATCAACACACATGACTTGTGGACAGTGTATGAGTTCACACATTACACCAAACTGTGTACACGTACAGCGGTCACATGGGTCCCCCGTCACACTCTCCCCTTCTTGATACTCTAAACCATGCCACACACAGGTTGCCTGGTAAATAAATTCAACATTTATTATAATCCCTTTCCCAAACTAGAACTGTCGTAAAGTGGACGAATACCCCCCCACTAGGGCCTTGTCACTGAAAAAGTGCTATAGGTCAAAAGGTTCTTGACTTAGAGCACAGAAACAGATTTTAAACAAAGTCCAATTGTGACCTTGACCTTTGACCTTGGTGACCCAAAACTAAAGTGCACCTCCTTGGGTCATGGGCAACAACTGTGTAATGTTTCATGATCCTAGGTCAACCGGTTCTTGACTTAGTGTACGGAAACGGATTTTAAACAAAGTCCAATTGTGACCTTGACCTTTGACCTTGGTGACCCAAAAACAATAGGACACCTCCTTGAGTCATGGGCAACAACTGTGTAAAGTTTCATGATCCTACGTCAAACGGTTCTCAAGTTAGAGCACGGAAACAAAATTTCAAATTTTGACTACTCCACCCCCCCGCCCCCCCCCCCCCCCCTTAAAAAGTTCAAAGTGGCATAACTCTGAAACCAATGACTGAATCAATATAAAAATTGCAGGTGCACAACTTCATATGATAGGAAACAACCTAATAAAATTTCAGCAAAATTGGTCAAAAACTGTGGGAGGGGAAGAGGACACAAAATTATGTCCAAGGACGGACGGACAGGCGGACGGACAACCTGATTCCAGTATACCCCCCCCCCCCCCCCACTTCGTTGTGGGGGGTATAACAACAAATTTCAGGATTCTCATATTTATAAGCTATTGCAGATGACAATTTTGGTTTAGATAAACATAGGAGTAACAAGTGATGAATATAGCACAGAAAATGTTGAGACAAAAGGAGAAAGTGTAGATTATCAGCATGAATTGTGTTAAAGTTGAAATTCAGCATTAATCTATGAAAGTATACACTAACTTAATCATTCAACTTAAAACAATTTTTCAGCGATTTATTTGCTGTCCAATTTTGCTTTTGAACTAGAACTAGTCCATATTGATAGGACTTTGTATATTATAGCATGGATTTCTTTCAATGCTTTTTGAAGCCCCCATCAAAATTTGCTTCGGAGCATATTTTGGCAATCAAAGAAATAGCTTGCAACATTTTTCACAATGTTTTCTAACCCAAAATGCAGAGATTTTGAAAATGTAATCAAATTAAATTAAAATTGTTGTAACATCTATGAATTTTGTCTAAAATATTGCTGTCTAATAATAGATCTAGTTTAAATCGAAACATTTCTATCACTCACATTTTCAGCAGCTATGGTACAGAGCCAACAGGAAAGCACCAAAACAGCAGTGCAACAGTTCATGACTTGACAGCAAGACAACATTTTTCTGAAATACCAAATAACGGTCAAGTCTAGCTTATATCATTAACATTTATCAAGCAAGCCCTGGTTTTAATGTTTCTAAAGACTTTTAAAATTGGTTGAGGTTTAATGCCTCCTATAAGCCTATAGCAGTCGTCGGATCATCTGAACAATGATTCTTATCGTTTCTCTTACCAATACTACCATGGCATCCATACTGAGCCTCCAGCTGCTCGACCATATAGCGTAATGATTAGCTTGGGATTGCTTGGGAAAACATTTCAGCAAAAGAAGAAAATGCTGATAATCAATATTTCCTTCTTACCTCTATTCGTTTTCCATACTAAAACTAAATTCCACCCTTTAGTTATAGTATTTTGCAGTCTGCAATGGATTTGAATTTGGACAACTCTATTCTAGAATTTGCCTAGAGTTTGTGATTGGTTGTAATCCTTAACACAAATCCTACTTAATGAAATTGACATAATTTCTGCTGATTAACCCTTTCCCAAACAAGACCAGATTTTGACGTCTCTATTAGATAAGGCTTGGGAAAACATTGAGAAAAAAAGAAGAAACTGCTGATAGCCAGCAGTTTCTCCCTTTGTCTCAATATTTTCTATGCCATGTTTTACACAAATTCTATCTTTGATAATTTCAATTTTGTCATTTTTTTGGCAGGTTTTGAAGTGGATGACCCTAAAATTTTGTCGTTTGGGAAAGGGTTAAAATTGACATAATTTTTACTTACAAGATACTGTATGTAATATTCCTGGCATACTACTGATCATTGATGCAGTTTGTTCAAACTTATTAATAACTTAAACACTTGAAAACACTCTCACACACATCCTACACATTATAAGGGGCAAGTGCATACAGTTGAGAACATCATGAATTTGACATAAATAAATTTCAGTGACTATATCTACTGTGTTCAAAACATTTTTTAAAAATATTTTATAACCATTTTGGGCCAAATTTGGGAGAGACAAAACTATTTTCATCTTATCGAATAAATGTTTCAGAACAGATAATGGAATAAGAGCTTTGAAGAGGGGCCCATATACGCCCAAGAGGGGCTTGTCAGTAAAATTGGGCATTTCTTTCAATTAAAGGGCAGATAACTCAAACACGAAATGTTACAAATTACAATCAGAACAACCAGACACCATAAAGATTCATTGTGGCTAGTTTAATTAAATTCTGGTTGAAACTGTTGGAGTTGCGCACACGAGAAAATGGGCATTTTTTGAGAAAATGGGCAATTTCACTTAAATTCAAGAACGAAAACAGTTATCTGAATTCATTTCAATAAGCAGTGTGCACAACTAGACACCATGGCGATTCATTGTGGCAAGTTTGATAAAATTCTGATCAAAACTGTAGGAGTTGCACACACAAGAAAATGGGCATTTTTTGTAATTCAAGGGCAGACAATTCAAGAACGAAAGGAATTATCAAAATTCCGTAAGTGGTGTGCACAACTAGACATCATGAAGATTCATTGTGGCACGATTGATCAAATTCCAATCAAAACTGTGGGAGGAGTTGCGCACTCAAGAAATTGCCATCGGAATGGACAGACGGACCTATGGACGACCGGGGTCATAACATAATACTACCCTTCGGGCGTATAATAAAAAGCGGGATTGTAATTTGGAACCCAGGATCTTTGAAGTAATAGACTTTATCTTGTGGGGCGTCAAAAAGCATCATCATTGTAAGTGAAATGGCTTTAACCAATTACAAAATGGCAAAATTTCCAGTCAATGAAATTTTACATTCTTTTTTGTCTTTTTAGGGTAGTAAACATTTGTGGAAAATGAACAAATAACTTGTGGAAAGAAATTTCTTCATTTCCCACATTTTCAAAAGCCTTTAGCTTGTGGGGTGTCAAAAAGCATCAATTTGTGTGAACAGGTTAACCCTTTCCCAAATGACAAACTTTTAGACTCCTCCAAATTCAAAGATGTAGCAGATGACAACTATAACCGAATAAAATGTTACATTTTTTGTCTTTTTGTGTAGGAAATATTGTGGGAAATGAAGAAATTGCTTGTCACAAGCAATTTCTTCATTTTCCACAATGTGTTCCAAAGCCATTATATTGTGAGGAGTCAAAAAGAGTCACTGTGTGAACGAGTTAATTGCAGATGATTGCACAGTATTTCTGAGGAAATTATAACCAGTAAACGATCATTATACTAATTTTCTACCTAAATAAGGTCAATAGATTGATAATATTATGAGTGGTGTCAGAAGTTTGACACTCTAACAATACAGGATGCAGGCTGATATATACTTATCTTTAACCATCTTCCTAAATGTCTTAACCCTTTCCTAAACAAGACCTGGCTTTGAAGTATCTATTTGATTGGATTGAGTGGAGTTTTACATCCCACTCAACTACTAAGGTCATATGGAGACGGGGTCTTGGTTTAAAGTCTCATCCGCAAGACTGGAGAAGCGGGGGATCGAACCAGCCACCCCTATATTTAAAGTCCAGCACGTTACCACTGCACCACCTCCGCCCCCATGTATCTATTTGAACAGGCTTGTAAAAACATTGAGACAAAAGAAGAAACTGCTGAAAACAAGTATCTGGTGTTGTATGCAACACATAAAGTCCCCTACCGGCTTCACATTGACTCAATATGGTAATCAATAATAGATTAAGATGAACAAGTCATCAAAATAATTGTCAAACATATGAAATGTTATGCCCAAAATTTCGGAAATATAATTCAAATGTTGTCTCTGCTGTGCCCACTATACAATTCATGCAAGCAATAGACAGATGCAAGAAATAGTATCAATAACAGTTACCTTGTCTGATCCAAGATGTTTTTCTTCAGTCTTGTTGGTAAGAAATGCGAACTTTCACTGGAGGTGATTAACACTGCTGCATCACCACCCTGACTAACATGGCTTATAAATTTTTTTACATTTTAAAACAGGTTTCATCAAGTTAGCTTGCTTAGTTATTAAGTTATTGCAGGATCCATTTTTTGCCATATTTTCACTATTTCCGTTACCATAGCAACCACACTTTTTGTCAAAGAACAAAGATAAAATGATGTGCATAATCTACACATTGCCATCTAGTCATATACCAAGTCTCATCAAATTAGCTTGCTTACTTATTAACTTATCGCAGGATCCAATATTTTTTGCCATATTTTCACTATTTCCGTAACCATAGCAACAACAATTTTAGTCTAAAAACAAAAATAAAATGATGTGCATAATCTGCACATTGCCATATAGTCATATACCAAGTCTCATCAAACTAGCTTGCTTAGTTATTATCTTATCGCAGGATCCCATTTTTGGCCATATTTTCACTATTTCTGTAACCATAGCAACCTCAATTTAAGTCGAAAAACAAAAATAAAATGATGTGCATAATCTACACATTGCCATCTAGTCATATACCAACTTTCATCAAAAACGCTTGCTTAGTTATTAAGTTATCGCGGGATCCAGATTTGAGCGGACAGACGGACGGACGGACGGACGGACGGAGGGCAAACCTATAGTCCCCTCCGGTGTGAACACCGGTAGGGGACTAACAAGTAGTTTCTCCTTTTGACACAATATTTTCTGTGTTATTATTGGGCACAGAATCCATTTACATCGACATGTATAAATTGTGGTGTCTGTGCACAGCCCCTTCCAAAATGGACCACCCTAAATTTTTGCTGTTTGGAAAGGGTCAATCCATTACCAGACGGCAAAATTTTAGACTGGTCCCAATTCAAAGTTGTTGCAGGGGACAAATACAAGCCAATGATATTTTACATCTTTCGGTATTTGGGTGAGAGAAACATTGTATGAAATGAAGGAATGGCTTGTATGTTTGCTTGTTTATTGGAGTTTTAGCGTGTTTTCAATTGCTATGGTTATATTGCTGCTGCTGGAGCACCTAACCCTGGGTTCCTGTTGTTTCTCATACCAGATCAACCACAACACCCTAACCAAGCCTCCAGCTGCTCGCCCACATAGGTTAACAATACCAACCCATTGATGGGTGACATTTTTGTCTGAAAGGATATTTGACACCACCATGTATCAAACACAGGACCACTCGAGTGCAAGAGGCAGACACACTACCAACTGCCCTAAGGCCGAATTGCTTGTAAGAGCAGGCTAATTTACAGTATGATCCAAATCCAAAGGTGTTGCAGAAGACAAAATAAAAGTTAAAGGTTAAAATTTGTATGTTGTAGTATGAAAAGTATAACCATATTATTGTATCTTCCTTCCAATGATTCTATGTTTTGCATTGGTGAGTAAACATTAAGGAACTGTAAGACAAGCTAATTTCAACCAAGGCAATCTTAAAACTGCCGATTTTACACAAACATATAAGGAAAAGAGCACCCACTTTACAAACAATTCTCACCAAGTTTAATCTTCTCCATTTTTATCTGCAGCAGAAAGGGCCTAGATTTGGTAACCATGGCTGGATTAACCCATTCCCACACAGAGACGACTTCTGATGATGTACAAGATAAAGATTTTGGAAAACATTGTTACAAATGAAGAAATTGCTTGTGGCAAGCAATTTCTTCGTTTCCCACAATGTTTCTACCCCCAAAAGACTGTATATTATGTCGTTTGGTCATGATCTAAATAAGGACCAAAATAGGCAACATCTTCACACTAAACCACTTACCGTTAATTGTTTTTCCCATAACAATAACATTGCAATCATTCCTTTTGCACTCACTTGCCCACAAACACTTAAACCAACTACCAAACAATCCCAAAATTAACCAAAGTTTGTGGGAAATCCATTCAAATGAACCAGTTACTGCATGGCAATTTCAAACATTGAAGATGACAAAATAGAATTGTCCCAAGATTTTGAATGAGCTTAACTTGCCGATGACAAATAATGTCAATGCTTTTCAACCAAAACCTTGTATCTGCAGCTTATCCCTAGAAACTGCATTTACAAGGTTTTTATTGAAAAGTGATGTGTTCCTTTGTGTATAGAACAATGCATATACAGTGCACTCGGTGTATAACGAGATCGCCGGGATATCCAGAACACACGAAATAAGATAAGAACATTACACTGTACATTTTATAAATGCGTTAAAAATACAAATGTTTATGTACATCATAAAATTCTTATTTAAAGAATGTGATTTTTCATTGTCTTAAAAGTTAATTCCTTTTTCTACTTCTTTCATGGTTTCAAATTTCAACTCTAAGGAAATAGCCTTCCGCTGTTTTGGTAGTGTCTCCTGTATTTTCCAAATTCTTGAACACATGTCGGTGTTTGAGCAAATGCTCATAACTCCAGCTGGATTAAAGATGGACTTACGTTGTTTTGCAATAACACTTTGTTGATATGACAATAGGTAGATCGGAACGTGTTAATCTGATAATTGATTGACAATTACCGTGAAATGTTATTGCCCACGACACGCTTTAGGACCTAGTAAATTAGCTGTGAAAGATACAGTCGGGGCTAGGGAAATTATGTTTGCAAGAGACACGCTTTGTGATAAAACCTCGTTAACATGTGTGAAAAATAGAGTCGGGACCAAGGAAATATGTACGCTGTAGCCGATTTTTCGCTCAAACCAATCTCGCGTTAGCCGGTATAAAACAAAAGGAAAATAGAAGAGAAATGACAGGGACTTTGTACTGTATTCGTTATAGACGGTATCTCGTATTACCCGAACTCGTTATACATGGACTGCACTGTATACATCGAGGGCTCAGTGCAAAACTATTGTAACTACATATATTTCAGAAATTCACTTTTTAGCATTTTCTGAATCTTTAGGAAGGAATACATCATGCGTTCTAATATTAGGTTTCAATTCTGTATAATGAAAGAGATATTTAGAATTTTAAAATTATTTTACCTCTTTAACTTTGAGAAAGTCATTAAGTTTTTTGCCTCTCCTGTAAAATTTTACAAAATGTAGTTACAATAGTTTTGCACCAAGCCCTCGACATGTATATATAGATGCATGGACTGACAGACAAATATGGCAAAACCAATATCCATCACCTTGCAAGACACTGTTGTAACTTGTACGAGCCTCTTTCTATCTTAAGTTTAGCTATCAATACATCCCTTCAGTTCTCCTTTGTAGGTTTGGGTCCTTTGTGGGTGTGGGGTTTAATAACAGCTTAGTCCCTTCCCAAATGAGAATTTTTTAACTGTTTTAAATTGTAGAGCCAAATCAATTGTAGATGGCACAATTACTATGTTTAAAAGTAAAAGTTTTATTAAAAGCAGGGTGCCCGGTGACTTATGGTGTCAAAAATATAGGTATGTCCCAATAATATAGGTATCAGTTAGCAAGAAATATAGGATAATATAGGTTGTGTTTATGATGAAGAAAACACTACTTTAAACATTTCTCTACCACCACCACACTACCTTAGAGCTCTCTGTTATTAAAAGGACAACAGGAGAAATAGACAAGACAGCCATTTATTGGCTAAATGTTCTGAAAATTAAAGTGTTCCAGAGAATACCATAAACTTATCAGGACATGAGAGCCAAGAAGGACATTTCTCTCTCACCATAGAGAACATTGAGGCTTTGAGGAAATGATTGTATTCAATATCTTCTGTCTCATCCAAGACCCAAACTTCCAACCAATTTTCATATCAAGAAAGCAATTTGAAGAATTTTGGCAGAGAGCCATGCTGTCATGATACATGAAAAAATAAAGGGTCTGTGAAAAATGATTTGTCAAGAGAACTTTGCTCTAGATTTCCTTCTAAGTTCAATGTCTGTATATGGAATCTCTCCATAACATAGTGCCAAATTTCATAATTCTACAAAACTTTGAAGTGTTTTGATGGAGGGTCATTAGACAATTCTACACACCTCATTTGAAAGTCATTGGTTAAAGTGACATTTCAGAATTTTTTGTCATATATTTTACTTTTATTTATATCTGAAAGAGCATATTTCCTTATAACTAGATGCCGAAGGGCAACATGTCGAGCCCGCTCATTTTGAAGAAAGAAGACCATACCTATGTCTACAGCTGTCATTACAATGGCGTTTGGTTTGACCTTGACCTTTGAGCTTGGAATCTGGTTCTTGCACGCGACACTCCGCCTTACTGAGCTTGACATTTGTGCCAAGTTAAGGAATGGCCCGGACAAGCAAAAATCAACTCATTTTTTACATTTGACCTCAAAGTTTGACCTTGACCTTTCATCTTGGAATCTGGTTCTTGCACGCGACACTCCATCTTACTGAGCTTGACATTTGTGCCAAGTTATTTCTGAATCCCTCCATCCATGGTGAAGTTATGGCCCGGACAAGCAAAAATCATCTCATTTTTGACATTTGACCTCCAAGTTTGACCTTGACCTTTGAGCTTGGAATCTGGTTTTTGCACGGGACACTCCGCCTTACTGAGCTTGACATTTGTGCCAAGTTATTTCTGAATCCCTCCATCCATGGTGAAGTTATGGCCCGGACAAGCAAAAATCATCTCATTTTTGACATTTGACCTCCAAGTTTGACCTTGACCTTTGAGCTTGGAATCTGGTTCTTGCACGCGACACTCTGCCTTACTGAGCTTGACATTTGTGCCAAGTTATTTCTGAATCCCTCCATCCATGGTGAAGTTATGGCCCGGACAAGCAAAAATCATCTCATTTTTGACATTTGACCTCCAAGTTTGACCTTGATCTTTGAGCTTGGAATCTGGTTCTTGCACGCGACACTCTGCCTTACTGAGCTTGACATTTGTGCCAAGTTATTTCTGAATCCCTCCATCCATGGTGAAGTTATGGCCCGGACAAGCAAAAATCTTCTCATTTTTGACATTTGACCTCCAAGTTTGACCTTGACCTTTGAGCTTGGAATCTGGTTCTTGCACGCGACACTCCGCCTTACTGAGCTTGACATTTGTGCCAAGTTATTTCTGAATCCCTCCATCCATGGTGAAGTTATGGCCCGGACAAGCTCCATCCGGACGGACGCACGCACTAACGCACGCACTAACGCACTAACGCACATACACCGAACCGCCATTGTGACAACTATGTCGAGCACACCGCAAGCGGGCTCGACAAAAATTCTGAAAATTTCAAGCCAAAATATTGCGCCGTTTACGAGAAATTTATATTTTTGTGTTAAAATTGAACAAATTGTTGTGGACAACAGTTCGGATTTATACAGAGCTCCAGATAATTTTTTCAAGCAAGGAGTATTTACCCCTCAGAATTTTTTCCAATGCGTATTTCCAGATATTTTTTGGAGGCAAGGAGTATTAATTAACCCTCTTGTTCAGGAAACGTTTAAAATTAACAGGAGCACCCCACCGGAACGACCTACGTTCATTTTCGAGTTCGAGGACATCTAAGCGCTATGTTTCCGACCATCAAGACTTTTTAGTGTTTTTTTCTGAACGAGATTACCATCGTGGGCTATCTTAGTCTGTACTGTAGGGCCTATTCAGAAATGATATTGGCCAAAATGGCCTTTACGATGTGCTCAGGAGTGGATTTATCCTTTTCCCGATTAAAAAAAGAAAACAAACTTCTTTGAGTTGCAATTTCCGATTTACGAAATGATGCAATGGCCTGATATTTATAATCCAATCAAAATCTAGTAAACGATTTGTTCCGTATATAAAAAAAAAAAAAAACGGAAATCAACGATTGCCTGGAATTTGAACAAAATACACCACTCGGCAGCATTCGGCAGCTTTCGGTAGATCTACGGAATAGCCGATTGTCATCTGCATTTGCTCGGCTGGTGACGTCCTGTACGAAAAAAAGAGGCGGATTCCGCTTGGAAAACAGGCGTAAATGGGGCGTAAATGAGGCGTAAATGAGGCGTATATGGCAATTTACGCTTGTAACAGTGGCGTAGTTATACTTTACGCCTCAGTCACTGTGCAAAGTAGTGGCGTAAATTAGAGGCGTAAAATGAAATGGAGGCGAAATTTTATCATAACAGGCGTAATTTAAAACTTTAATTTATGAAAAGGCGTAATTTTTGGACATAGCCATTTTAACAAGGCGGAATGGCTGTTTCTTAAAGCGGAAAATAACTTAAACTTTCCAGGGAGACGGAATTTTTGGACTTTTTTTTTATAATGACGCGATTCCTAGCCATTTTCATTTTGCACTGCATAAGATATAGGCAAAGAAAAGGCTTTTGTTAAGAAGGTCAAACTCCAAATTCAAGGTCACAAGGTCAAGTTCAAGATTGATGGTCTTGGTGGGAGGTATGCAAGAGTAAAATATCAAGACTCCATCTGTAATAGTGATTGAAATATAGGCAAAGTTAAAGTATATACCTTATGGTAAAGGTCCTAATGCCAAAGGTCATGATCCCAAATGAAAGGTCTTAACAAGTTCTATCCATATGCGAAATATCAAAGCTCTATATCTCACAGTGTATGGGATGTAGGCCAGGTTAAACAGTAGGTCAAATTTCAAGGTCAAGGTCACAAGGTCTTAATTCCTGGGTGAAAGTAAATTTCAGGTAGTATCTTTGTGTGAATTATCAAGGCTCTATCTAAACAAGAAGTGTTTATAAAACATATATGCCCCCTCAAGGGCTACCTTTAATGTAGGTCAAAGTTGAAGTCAAGGTCACAAGGTCCAAGGTCATGATCAAATGTGAAAGGTCTTAGTAGGTGTCCATGTGTGAAATATCAAGTCTGTATGTGTAAAAGCACATGAAATATAGGCCAGGTTAAAGTTCTGTAAAGTAGGTCAAACGCCAAGGTCAAGGTCAAGTGCAAAAGGTCTTGGTAGGAGGTGTCCATGTGTGATATATCAAGGCTGTACATGTAAAAGGACATGAGATAGAGGCCAGTTTTTACAAAGTAGGTCAAAGGTCAAGGTCACAAGGTCCAAGGTCACGGTCAAATTTGAACAGTCTTGGTGGGAGGTGTCCATGTGTGCAATATCAAGAATGTATGTGTAAAAGGACATGAGATAGAGGCTGGGTTAAAATTTTAAAAAAGTAAGTCAAATGCCAAGGTCAAGGTCACAAGGTCATGGTCAAATGTGAAAGGTGTTGGTAGGAGGTGTCTATGTGAGAAATATCAAGGCTGTATGTGTAAAAGGGCATGATACATTGGCCAGGTTAAAAAACTTAAAAGTAGATCAAACTTCAAGGTCACAAGGCCCAAGGTCAAGATTCCAAATGAAAGGTCTTGGCAGGAGGTATCCATGTGTGAAAAATCAAGGCTCTATCAATAATAGTGCATGAGATATAGGCCAGGTTAAAGTTTTTTTTAAAAGTAGGTCAAACTCAAAGGTCAAGATCACTAGGCCAAAGGTCATGGTCCCAAATGTAAGGTACTTGCAGGAAGTATCCATGTGTGAAATATTATGGCTGTATCTCAAATAGTGCCTGAGATATATAATTCATAAGATATAGAATTAACTTTGTGAAAATAAGGCCTCCCAGTCTATTTTCTCCCAGTCTATGACCATTTCCTACTTCCTGTTTAGAAAATTGGAGGGAATTTTGCTTCTCTGACAGTCTGACTTTTTGCATAGTTAATGTTTGAGGTATGAATTCAAACATTGATACTGATGAATCCAGTACATTAAGGGGCTCACTAAATGGTAAGACCAAGTGAGGCAACATTGGTGAGTGTTCTTTTGACTAAATTAAACAAATTCAAATGTTCATTTTTACCATTCCCCACCCACATATTATGTAGTAAATATCTAGGAGGCGGGATTATGAGGCGGATTCCGCTCGTAATTTCTTAAAAATTCCAAGCGGAATCCGCCTCCTAGAAATTACGCCTGTAAAAAAATCCGCTTCATTTGCATATTCCGTCTCTAAAAATTCCGGTTAATTAACATTTTACGCCTCTAAATTACGCTTGGTTTACGCTTGGTTTCCGTCTCATTCTTATATTCCTTTAAACAAGCTTACTAGCGGAAAATAAGGCGGATTCCGTCTCATAATTCCGTCTCATTTACGCCTGTTTTACGGGCGTAATTTTTCGTACAGGGTAATCAGTATTCCCCAATAATTCCCGGTTTTGATTGGCTGAGTCGTATTAGACGCTTCGATAAGCTATTTTTACAGACCAAAACGTTATTTTAATCGAATTTCCTATTTTATGTGTTTCTTCCGGCGCTCTTCGATCTTGATACGCTAACTGACGATTATCAAATGCGTATTCCTTATTTTGAATGCGTATCTTCACGCATTTTCATGACAGTAAATGCATATCTAGACCAAATCAATGCCTATTTTACGCAAATACGCATCCTATCTGGAGCTCTGTTTATATGCAATTTATCGATTATGTCTCAACTTTAAATGTGTGTTTCTCGCTTATTGGCAACAACTTCAAACAAGAGCTGTCCGAAGACAGCGCGCTCGACTTTCTAAGTTGCTTAGTATAAAGGGGGCATAACTCCAAATAGAGTTGTCCCAGGGTCATGGGCCCTGATAGTAAGGTAGAGGGTGTGATGGTGAATAAGTATACCAAGTTTGGGTTGAATCCCTTTGATAGTATGGAAGTTATTGATGTTTGAAAAAACTTAAACCTTGGTTGCAACGCCAATGCCGACGCCAACGCCAACGCCGACGCCCGGGTGACAGTATAAGCTCTCATGTTCTTCGAAAAGTCAAGCTAAAAACTAATAGTATTTATACTCATTAGAATAACCAATCTTGGCATCAAGACATACTTTAAACAAGAGCCGTCAGAGACGGACAATGCTCCCCGAATAAGGCATTGTCACAATAAATATATGCCATGCAGAGCTAATATAAAGCTAACAAATGTTAAGCCGCCTTTTTCCATGACATATTTTGTATACGCAAATTTTAAATAGTTTATTGTCAAGGGCATCTCATTTGCTACTCAAATATGAAATTTCATCAAATTCTGACTATTAGACTAGGAGAAATTGGAGAAAAACTGTATTTAATCTTAAGTCCCCTTTTCCCATGACGAGGCCTCAAATAAAAAAACCGGGAAAAGTACATCGGCATTTTGTCATAGGGAGTTCACATGGTAAGTTTCATTTGATTTGGCCCAAGGGTTATGGAGAAATCGCTTCGGACGGACGGAACGGAATGACGGACGGACGGACAGACGAAGCGGCGACTATATGCTCTCCCTTCGGGGAGCATAAAAATTGAAATTGGATTGAAATGTCCCTTTAAATAGTTTTGGAGTAGAAGATAAATGAAAGAAATTTGATATTTTCTACAACATAGGGAAAATTTAACAATACCAAAAAATTTTGATGTGATTTGGTAGTAGGTCTGAATTTAGACAATTTTTACAAACCAAATTTCAAAGACATAGGCAAAACTGTTTCTAAAGGAGAAAAAGAATGATCATGATTTCCTACTTTGTCTCTCATGAAATAAAATATCAAACAACATATGGCCAATTGTCATTGTACCACAATATTTTGAAGGATATTGGTAGAAGGCCATGAGGTGATTCTACACAGCAAATAGAAAGCCCTAGGTCAAATGATTCAGGAAAAGAAGATTGCGTAAGATTTCCTGCTTTGTCTGTATATTAAGTCTGAAACTCAAACATGGCCAATTTTGATTGTACAAATATAATTTGAAAAGTATTGGCAGAGGGCTGTTACAACGCGTTTTGTAATAAATCTGCAAAATGTAATAAGTATTACAAAACGCATTGCGATGACATGAAATGTAATAACTTTTTTCACCGACCCAAAGTTCGTTCAAATCTTGATGCCGTTCATTGAGTGGGAATGAAGAAGGCATAAAATTGGCGATTTCGACATCATTTTCTAGGCAAATATTAGAAGATCATAGTGAGAAACCGAAATTTTGATATCGACAAATGCCACCTTTTTATCAAATTTCTAACTGTATATTGATTCCAATAAGTTACTACTTTTCATTATAATGCTAGAAATTGATTATGGAAAATTTGAAAAATGTTTATTACAAAACGCGTTGCGATGCCATGAAATGTAATAAAACAAGAGATGTTTGTAAAACATATATGCCCCCTTCAAGTGCCTACATTTGATGTAGGTCAAAGTCCAAGGTCAAGTTAACAAGGTCCAAGGTCATGGTCAAATATGAAAGGTCTTGGTAGGAGGTGTCTCTGTGTGAAATATCAAGGCTGTATATGTAAAAGTAAAATGAAATATAGGCCAGATTAAAGTTTTTAAAAGTAGGCCAAATGCCAAGGTCATGGTCAAATGTGAAAGGTTTTGGTTGGAGGTGTCCATGTGTGAAATATCAAGGCTATAGGTGTAAAAGGACATGATATATATGCCTGGTTTAAGCTTTTTAAAAGTAGGTCAAACTCCAAGGTCAAGGTGCAATATTCAAGGTCATGGTCAAATGTGAAAGGTTGGAAGTGACCATGTGAGAAATATCAAGGCTATATGTGTAAAATGACATGAAATAAAGGCCAGGTTAATGTATTATAAAAGTAGGTCAAACACCAAGGTCAAGGTCACAAGGTCCAAGGTCATGGTCAAATGTGAAAGGTCTTGGTAGGAGGTGTCCATGTGTAAGATATCGAGACTGTATAGGTAACAGGACATGAGATATAGGCCTAGTTTAAGTTTTTTAAAAGTAGGTCAAACTTCAAGGTCAAGGTCCAAGGTCATGGTCAAATGTGAAATGTCTTGGTTGGAAGTGACCATGTGTGAAATATCAATGCTGTATGTGTAAAATGACATAAAATATAGACCAGGTTAATGTATTATGAAAGTAGGTCAAACACTAAGGTCAAGGTCACAAGGTCCAAGGTCATGGTCAAATGTGAAAGGTCTCGGTCGTAGGTGTCCATGTGTCAAATATCAAGGCTGTATGTGTAAAAGGACATGATATATCAGCTAGGTTAAAATTTTATAAAAGTAGGTAAAAGTCCAAGGTCAAGGTCACAAGGTCCAGGGTCATTGTCAAATGTGAAAGGTCTTAGTAGGATGTGTCCATGTGTGAAATATCAAGGCTGTATGTGTAATAGCACATGAGATATAGGCCCAGTTTATTTTTTTTAAAAGTAGGTCAAACTCCAAGGTCAGGGTCACAAGGTCCAGTCATAGTTATATGTGATAGGTCTTAGTCGGAGGTTTCCATGTGTCAAATATCAAGGGTGTATGTGTAAAAGGACATGATATATCGGCCAGGTTAAAGTTTTTAAAATGTAGGTCAAACTCAAATGTCAAGGTCACAAGGTCCAAGGTCATGGTCAATTTTGAAAGGTCTTGGTAGGAGGTGTCTATGTGTGAAATATCAAGGCTGTATATGTAAAAGTAAAATGAAATATAGGCCAGATTAAAGTTTTTAAAAGTAGGCCAAATGCCAAGGTCATGGTCAAATGTGAAAGGTTTTGGTTGGAGGTGTCCATGTGTGAAATATCAAGGCTATAGGTGTAAAAGGACATGATATATATGCCTGGTTTAAGCTTTTTAAAAGTAGGTCAAACTCCAAGGTCAAGGTGCAATATTCAAGGTCATGGTCAAATGTGAAAGGTTGGAAGTGACCATGTGAGAAATATCAAGGCTATATGTGTAAAATGACATGAAATAAAGGCCAGGTTAATGTATTATAAAAGTAGGTCAAACACCAAGGTCAAGGTCACAAGGTCCAAGGTCATGGTCAAATGTGAAAGGTCTTGGTAGGAGGTGTCCATGTGTAAGATATCGAGACTGTATAGGTAACAGGACATGAGATATAGGCCTAGTTTAAGTTTTTTAAAAGTAGGTCAAACTTCAAGGTCAAGGTCCAAGGTCATGGTCAAATGTGAAATGTCTTGGTTGGAAGTGACCATGTGTGAAATATCAATGCTGTATGTGTAAAATGACATAAAATATAGGCCAGGTTAATGTATTATGAAAGTAGGTCAAACACTAAGGTCAAGGTCACAAGGTCCAAGGTCATGGTCAAATGTGAAAGGTCTCGGTCGTAGGTGTCCATGTGTCAAATATCAAGGCTGTATGTGTAAAAGGACATGATATATCAGCTAGGTTAAAATTTTATAAAAGTAGGTAAAAGTCCAAGGTCAAGGTCACAAGGTCCAGGGTCATTGTCAAATGTGAAAGGTCTTAGTAGGATGTGTCCATGTGTGAAATATCAAGGCTGTATGTGTAATAGCACATGAGATATAGGCCCAGTTTATTTTTTTTAAAAGTAGGTCAAACTCCAAGGTCAGGGTCACAAGGTCCAAAGTCATAGTTATATGTGATAGGTCTTAGTCGGAGGTTTCCATGTGTCAAATATCAAGGGTGTATGTGTAAAAGGACATGATATATCGGCCAGGTTAAAGTTTTTAAAATGTAGGTCAAACTCAAATGTCAAGGTCACAAGGTCCAAGGTCATGGTCAATTTTGAAAGGTCTTGGTAGGAGGTGTCCATGTGTGAAATATCAAGGCTGTATGTGTAATAGGTCATGAGATATATGCCCGGTTTAATTTTTTTAAAGTAGGTCAAACTCTAAGGTCAAGTTCACAAGGTCCAAGGTCATGGTCAAATGTGAATGATGTTGATAGGAGGTATCTATGTGAGAGATATCAAGTCTGTATGTGTAAAAATACATGAGATATAGGCAAGGTTAAAAATTAGGTGTAAAAATCAACAAAGGGCAATAACTCCAAGAAGTTGATCGACAAGGTTATGGATCTTGTGCACTGCACCTCTCCATAATGAGATCTATCCACCTGTAAAGTTTCATGATTCTACCTTACATACTTTTTGAGCTGTGCTCTGGACAAGAATCAAGTTATAAAATCAACAAAAGGCAATAACTCAAAAATTTTGATCGGCAGAGTTACGGTTCTTGTGCACTGCACCTCTCCATAATGAGATCTATCCACCTGTAAAGTTTCATGATTCTACCTTATATACTTTTTGAGTTATGCTCCGGACAAGAATCAAGTTTGAAAATCAACAAAGGGCAATAACTCCAAAAATATGATCAGCAGAGTTACGGTTCTTGTGCACTGCACCTCTCCTTAATGAGATCTATCTACCTGTAAAGATTCATGATTCTTCCTAACATACTTTTTGAGTTATACTCCGGACAAGAATCAAGTTTGAAAATCAACAAAGGGCAATAACTCCAAAAAATTGATCGGCAGAGTTACGGTTCTTGTGCACTGCACCTCTCCATAATGAGATCTATCCACCTGTAAAGTTTCATGATTCTACCTTACATACTTTCTGAGTTGTGCTCTGGACAAGAATCAAGTTATAAAATCAACAAAGGGCAATAACTCAAAAGTTTTGATCGGCAGAGTTACGGTTCTTGTGCACTGCACCTCTCCATAATGAGATCTATCCACCTGTAAAGTGTCATGATTCTACCTTACATACTTTTTGAGTTATGCTCCGGACAAGAATCAAGTTTGAAAATCAACAAAGGGCAATAACTCCAAAAATATGATCAGCAGAGTTACGGTTCTTGTGCACTGCACCTCTCCATAATGAGATATATCCACCTGTAAAGTTTCATGATTCTACCTAACATACTTTTTGAGTTATGCTCCGGACAAGAATCAAGTTTTAAAATCAACAAAGGGCAATAACTCCAAAAATTTGATCGGCAGAGTTAGGGTTCTTGTGCACTGCACCTCTCCATGATAAGATCTATCTACCTGTGAAGTTTCATGATTCTACCTTTAATACTTTTCGAGTTATGCTCCGGACAAGGTCTGGTCTACGGACAGACCGACCGACCTACCGACCGACCGACCTTCCGACCGACCGACACTTGCAAATCAATATACCCCAATTTTCTTCGAAAGGGGGCATAATTATGTACAACGCGTTATGTAATAAAGTTGCAATATGTAATAACTTTTTTCACCGACGAAAATTTGATGAAAACTTGATGCCGTTGATTGAGTGAGAATGTTGAAGGCAGGAAAACAGCGATTTCAACATCATTTTCTATGCAAATGTTAAAAAAGGAGCCAGTTTTGAATATCAAAATTTCATATTTTCACTATGATGTAATAACATTTGCAATGAAAATGATGTTGAAAACGCCCTTTTCTTGCCTTCAACAATCCTTCAACAATCTCACTCAATCAACAGCATCAAGTTTCGAACGAACTTTGGGTGGTGAAAAAAGTTATTACATATTGCGACTTTATTACATAACGCGTTGTACATAATTTTATTTCATTTCATGTCATCACAACGCGTTTTGTAATAAACTTTTTTTCAACTTTTTCATCATCAATTTCTTGAATAAGAATGATAAGAAACAACTAATTTGAATCAATATACAGTTAGAAATTTGGTAAAAAGGAGGCATCTGTCGATATCAATAGTTCATATTTTTACTATGATCTAAGAACATTTGCATAGAAAATGTTGATGAAATCGCCGTTTACTTGCCTTCAACATTCTCACTCAATCAACAGCATCAAGTTTGGAACGAATTTTTTGTTGGTGAAAAAAGTTATTACATATTGCAACTTTATTACATAACGCGTTGTACATAATTTTATTACATTTCATGGCATCGCAACACGTTTTGTAATATTTTTTTTTTCAAATTTTCCATTATCATTTTCTAGCATTATAATGGAAAGTAGTAACTTATTGGAATCAATATACAGTTAGAAATTTGATAAAAAGGTGGCATTTGTCGATATCAAAATTTCGTTTTCTAACTATGATCTTCGAATATTTGCCTAGAAAATGATGTCGAAATCGCCAATTTTATGCCTTCTTCATTCCCACTCAATTAATGGCATCAGGTTTTGAACGAACTTTAGGTCGGTGAAAAAAGTTATTACATATTGCGACTTTATTACATAACGCGTTGTACAGAATTTTATTACATTTCATGTCATCGCAACGCGTTTTGTAATACTTATTACATTTTGCAGATTTATTACAAAACGTGTTGTAACAGAGGGCCATGAGAGAATTCTTTATATCAAGTTTAAAGCCCTAGGCAAAACAATTTATGCGAAGGAGATTTTACAAGATTTCCCTCTTTATCCCTATATGAAATCTGATACCCAACAACATAGGGCCAGTTTTTATCCTACCATGAATTTGGGATAATCAGTATTTTGGTAGAGGGTCAAAAGACAATTTCACATATCATTTTCAATGCTATAGGTCAAACAAAGCAGTAGAAGTAGACTGTCCTTGTCCATGTAATTACTAAATAAGACCCTCCCCCAGAACATGGGGCCAATTTCATAATACCACAAAGATTTAAAGTATTTCAAGACTGGTACTGACTGTGTGATGATAACTTCAGGACAGAAACTCAACCTTAGATTTGTATATCAGAATAAAAGCTGACCTGCTTCAAGTTATAAAGGTTTCCCCCCTGCATTCATGTCAAGATGCCGATATTATCATTTATTTGTCCATAAGAATTACTTGCACAAAGTTATTTTAACATAACTTTACTGTTCATAAAAGGCACATATACACTAAATAGAATGGTCAATACCAGTAAAAAATGACAAAACATACGTGCAAGCTTCTTCAAAAATGATAAATATTATGTTTGATTACAACAACAATTACTTTTAAATCATAGAAAACTAGAAAACTGCTATTTTCAAAGTATTTGTTTTAGATTTGTAATCATCGCTTACCCAAGACACAAAATATAGGTATTCATAGGTATTTAGGGCAAAATGGGTGATACTATAGGTTTTTATAGGTAAGGTCCAGAAATGTAGGATTTTATAGGTATTTATAGGTATTTATAGGTTACTGGGAGCCCTGTAAAAGACCTTGAAGAGAATCTCTGGCTATTAGATAGAGATACCCAGTACTCTGCCAGGTCATTTTTAGGGGGCACATAGAAGTCATTTCACATGGGCATGGTGAAAATTGAAAGACAAGATGGAAATGCTAAATAGGCTATCTGCAATTTTCTTTCCTTAAAATACTTTACAAAGCTGTCTCTGAATGGGAAATCTAAACCAGGCCCCTGTTTCTCGAAAAAACTTAAGTACGTTCTCAGACTCAAATCTGAGCACACTGCTCAAATCACATGAAATACATGTGAACTTCAATGGAATACCCTTCAATGTTGGAGAGTACTCCATTGAAGTTGAGCATGTACTCATGAGTATGTACTTAAATTTTTTGAGAAACCAGGGCCAGGTGTTGTTCCAGGATCAGAGCTACAGATAACAGGAAATTCTAAATTTGTTGTTTCAAATCCAAACCCTATGATGTGCGTAATCATTTGAACTGTATCGATGAGTACCTGCAACATAGGCTTTGATGAATTTATTTCACTTCAATGGGGTTTTAAGCCGTTTTTAACTACTATGGTCATACCACAGGGCTGGAACACCTAACTGGTATTTATTTCACCAGTACCACCACAATATCGAAACCGAGCCTCCGGCTGTTCTCTCACATTGTTGAATCACATCCATTGGTGAGAGACAAATGACTTTGTCAAATGTCAGAATGGATACTGGCCGAGCCGGGGTTCGAACTCGAGACCCCTGCATTGACAGACTCTGAATAGACTGATGTTAGTGACTAAGCTATTAGGGCTCAGAGGGGTTTGATGAACATTGAAAGATATTTCATAGATTGAAAAGTCATTTCCCCCTCTTATCTGAAGCTCTGTGGGATAGTTAAGTATATTATAGCAAGTCCTACAATTTAACCCATTACCAGATGACAAAATCTTAGACCAGTCCATTTGAAGATTTTGCAGACATGTATTTCAAATGAATATAACTTTACATCTTTTGGTGTTTCCTGGTAGAAAACATTGTGGGAAATGAAGAAATTGCTTGTCACTTGTGACATGCAATCTTTTCATTTTCCACAATGTTTTCCACAGCATTTATCTTGTATGGCCTCATAAGGCATCAGTGTGTGGTAATGGGTTAAGGGATCAGAATGAAGACAGCTTTTCAGGTATGTACCGAGTTGTTCTTTATTTTGATGACAATAGCTAATTACGCCCAATGATCAAATTACTACAGTAACACTACACAAAAATATGAATGATGATGAAATAATTATGATGTAAAAGGTGGAAGATGATATATGAAAAAGTATGAAATTCTATTCACTAAATGTAGTTGAAAACAGGATTGTTCAATATAAAAGGTTTCACCAAACTAAGTACATGTACAAAGAAAAAAGTTTCAGATTCTGTTTCGAAACTTCTGAATGTAAAAGAATGATTAAGGGAAAAACATGATGCCATTTTCAAAACATGCAGGTCATATTGTACACATGTCTTGCAAACTTCCAAGTATTTTGGTGGCTAAAAAAATGTCCATACATCTTAGAAAATTGGTAGTCTACATGGATAGTCCTATGTACATTTGTCATGCAGACTGTTTATAAAGTCATTTTTGTCCAAGTACGGTACCGATCATAGTAAAGAAATTTAAATTTATATACAAGATAAAAAGTAAGTCCTAAACAATGTCTAAAAAGTTCATGGTGTACATAAAATATACTGTGGTTCAAACATATTTGTCAATTTTGGGCACCAAAGCAAGTCATTGTTGATCACATTGAGTGAAAAATATTTGTCCCTAAATTGGCAACTTTTATGTACTATTTCTTTATAACCTATATTAAAATAAAATGTCTTCATGTTGGAAATATGCATTTCATGCTTAACCAACTTTTCAGTCACATGTTAGTACATAAATGTATTGAAAACAAATTGCAATTAATAATGTCAAGTATGCTTTTTGTTGTGTGTTTACCAAGTAACAATTTTTTTCATATTTTCTCGAGTCTGAAGTTCACTAAAAATAGTCTAATCAGTTTTGTTTCAATATTCTTGAGTCTAAAGTTCACTGAAAGTAGTCTAATCAGTTTCAGTAAGTCCTGTGAAGCAATCCTTATTCCAAGTTTCATCAGTTCTCCCAAAGGTCAGGGGTCATCTGTGCTCCACAAGTTCAAGGTCATCGGTGAGTTTAAAGGTCAGGTTGTTTCTTCGTAAGTTGTCTCCTTGTAAGTTGTCTCCTTTTCACACATAGTTTATGTACAAGTTAATGTCTCTCTTCCTTCTTCAAGGTCAGGTAGATTAAGGTCATCTGTGATTTTCAAGGTCATCCAAGGTCATCTGTGATTTTCAAGGTCATCCAAGGTCATCTGTGATTTTCAAGGTCAAGTCTTTGGTCCCTGAAAGATAGCTGGAAATATCAACAATGCTGTCCCAAAACAATTAATTATTAGAGCTGGAAATGCATATATCATAGCACAGAAAATATTGAGGGAAACAGAGAAATTTGTCAGTGTAATTCTAAACCCATATAACTACAAGGATTTAGAATAACATTGATAAATTGCTGATTATTTGCTATTCTTTTTTCATGTAGTCTTTCATAACCTATTTCTACTAAAGAGATAAAAACCAGGTTTTGTTTGGGAAAGGGTTAAACTATATGGAAACTAGAGCTATCACTTAAACCTTTCCCAAACAAAATTCTACACCAGCCAAAATTTAAAGCCACTGCAGACCAAAGCCAGAAAAAGTTTAGGCTATAACATGCAAAGTAATGAGAAAATCATATGCTGATATTTTTTCTTCTTTTTGTCACATACTCGTCAAATCTTTCCCATTAGAACTGTCAATGTGGGATCAATATGCTTAAATACTGAGATACCATATAATACCAAGTTTATGTAGTCAAATAATCTCGTTTTGGGCAAGTGAATTTCAATTTCAAGTTAATTTAATTCTATATTCTGTGGACTTTATCAGTAGCAAACATCATGGGAAATGAAGAAATTGCTTGTTACGAGCAAATTCTTCACTTTCCACAATGCTTTTATCTTATGGGGCATCAAAAGACACCATTATAGGGGAACGAGTTAAATACATGGGTGAAAGTACAAAACTTTCAAAAACCTGAAAACCTGGAAAAGACTGTATTTATATAGTAACAAGAGCTGTCACTGTAAGATGACAATGCCCCCGACACCGCTTTGATCGTCATAAGGTCAAGGTCATCCAGGGGTCAAGGTCACCAAAGTATGTGCCTACAGAAAGGTAATGTACCAAGGAATGTTGTGGTAAAGTATGAAGCGAATATGTTAAGTAATAAGGAAGTTATGGCCAATGTTAAAGTTTTTGGACGGAATGACGGACAGACGGACAGACAGACGGACAGACGGACGGACGGACAAGTCAAATTTATGATGCCTCCCTATCGGGGGCATAAAAATTGAGAAAATGGGGCATTTCGGAATACTCAAAAACCTGAACTTCAGGCATATGCCTGAAAACTTTCACCCATGTAAATATAGTAATTTTGTAAACTAGTGAGTAGATTCAAGTATATCCATCCCCAGCCAAAATGGCTCCCATTCTGTTACTGCTCAATACAAAGGTAAATAGCATAATTTTTAATCAATAAAATGGAAAATGAGCTGGGGTGTTTGGCCAGAAGCCTCAATAAATATGCTTAAAATGAAACAAAGCATGGGTGTTGGGCCAGCAGCCCCGAACACTTTTTCAAGTGGACAAAGTGAAAAAATGTCATTTTTGTACGGACCGCTCGAGTTTCTAAATATCTATCAGCTTACCAATCAGTCATCGTCTCTCCTCATTCGTTTGCGACTGTCCTCCCCACCACTTTTCTGGGGTTCAGCTTCCATGACCTTTAACCTCTGACCCGCAACACTCTGTCCATGCAGCGTCTCCATGCACGCCTTCGCAGATTCCATATCTGCGTACTTGGCATATCCAAAATTACGTCCTGAAAAAAAGAGGTAAAAATACAAAGTAAATCTTCAATGCAAAATTCAGTTGAAACAAATGTCTTTGGTATATTAATGCTTTCAAAGGTAACTAATTATGTTAAAAAAAAATTAAATCTCCATTAGGCCTTTTTCCAAACAAGACTGTGCATTGGTAAAATTGTGTTTACTTCTTCAAAAACTTTTTATCATGTACTCCTTAAAAGATTCACCATATCAAGAAAATTCCTTAAGTTTTTTCATCTTCTCTGGTTCATTTTAAATTGGTCACATCTTTGTATCATATTGTAAATATTCTAGCCTTGTAAACTTAATTTAAAACAAGAGATGTTTGTAAAACATATATGCCCCCTCAAGGGCCTACATTTGATGTAGGTCAAAGTCCAAGGTCAAGTTAACAAGGTCCAAGGTCATGGTCAAATATGAAAGGTCTTGGTAGGAGGTGTCTATGTGTAAAATATCAAAGCTGTATATGTAAAAGTAAAATGAAACATAGGCCAGGTTAAAGTTTTTAAAAGTAGGCCAAATGCCAAGGTCAAGGTCATGGTCAAATGTGAAAGGTCTTGGTTGGAGGTGTCCATGTGTGAATTATCAAGGCTGTAGGTGTAAAGGGACATGCTATATATGCCTGGTTTCAGTCTTTTTAAAAGTAGGTCAAACTAGAAGGTCAAGGTTGCAATATTCAAGGTCATGGTCAAATGTGAAAGGTCTTGGTAGGAGGTGTCTATGTGTGAAATATCAAGGCTGTAGGTGTAATAGGACATAAGATAAAGGCTAGGTTAAAGATTTCTAAAAGTATGTAAAAATCAAAGGTCAAGGTCACACAGGCCAAGGTCATGGTCAAATGTGAAAGGTCTTGGTAGGAGGTGTCCATATGTGAAATATTGAGACTGTATAGGTAACAGGACATGAGATATAGGCCTAGTTTAAGTTTTTTAAAAGTAGGTCAAACTCAAGGTCAAGGTCCAAGGTCATGGTCAAAAGTGAAATATCTTGGTTGGAAGTGACCATGCGTGAAATATCAAGGCTGTATATGTAAAATGACATGAAATATAGGCCAGGTTAATGTATTATTAAAGTAGGTCAAACACCAAGGTCAAGGTCACATGGTCCAAGGTCATGGTCAAATGTGAAAGGTCTTGGCCGTAGGTGTCCATGTGTCAAATATCAAGGCTGTATGTGTAAAAGGAATTGATATATCGGCTAGGTTAAATTTTTTTTAAAGTAGGTCAAAGTCAAAGGTCAAGATCACAAGGTCCAAGGTCATGGTCAAATAAGAAAGGTCTTGGTAAGATGTGTCCATGTGTGAAATACCAAGGCTGTATGTGTAATAGCACATAAGATATAGGCCCAGTTTAATTTTTTTTAAAGTAGGTCAAACTCCAAAGTCAAGGCCACATGGTCCAAGGTCATGGTCGTATGTGATAGGTCTTGGTCGGAGGTTTCCATGTGTCAAATATCAAGGCTGTATGTGTAAAAGGACATGATATATTGGCCAGGTTAAAGTTTTTTAAAAGTAGGTCAAACCCCAAGGTCAAGGTCACAAAGTCCAAGGTCAAGGTCAATTGTGAAAGGTCTTGGTAAGATGTGTCCATGTGTGAAATATCAAGGCTGTTTTTGTAAAAGGTTATGAGATATATGCCGGGTTTAATTTTTTTAAAGTAGGTCAAACTCCAAGGTCAAGGTCACAAGGTCCAAGGTCATGGTTAAATGTGAACCATATTGAAAGGAGGTATCTATGTGTGAGATATCAAGGCTGTATGTGTAAAAGGACATGAGATATAGACAAGGTTAAGAATTAAGTGTAAAAATCAACAAAGGGAAATAACTCCAAGAATTTGATTGGCAGAGTTACGGTTCTTAAGCACTGCACCTCTCCATAATGAAATCTATTCACCTGTAAATTTTCATGATTCAACCTTACATATTTTTCGAGTTGTGCTCCGGACAAGAATCAAATTATAAAATCAACAAAGGGCAATAACTCAGAAAATTTGATCGGCAGAGTTACGGTTCTTGTGCACTGCACCTCTCCATAATGAGATCTATCCACCTGTAAAGTTTCATGATTCTACCTTACATACTTTTTGAGTTATGCTCCGGACAATAATCAAATTTGAAAATCAACAAAGGGCAATAACTCCAAAAATATGATCGGCAGAGTTACGGTTCTTGTGCACTGCACCTCTCCATAATAAGATCTTTTCACCTGTAAAGTTTCATGATTCTACCTTACATACTTTTTGAGTTATGCTCCGGACAAAAATCAAGTTTGAAAATCAACAAAGGGAAATAACTCAAAAAAATTATCAACAGAGTTACAGTTCTTGTGCACTGCACCTCTCCATAATGAGATCTATCCACCTGTAAAGTTTCATGATTCTACCTTACATACTTTTTGAGTTATGCTCCGGACAAGAATCAAGTTATAAAATCAACAAAGGGCAATAACTCAAAAAATTGGATCGGCAGAGTTATGATTCTTGTGCACTGCACCTCTCCATAATGAGATCTATCCACCTATGAAGTTTCATGATTCTACCTTTAATACTTTTCGAGTTATGCTCCGGACAAGGTTTGGTCTACGGACAGACCGACCGACCTACGGACCGACCGACCGACCAACAGACCGACCGACCTTCCGACCGACCGACCTTCCGACCGACCGACACTTGCAAAACAATATACCCCCATTTTCTTCGAAAGGGGGCATAACAATTCAATGTTCCTTTCCATAAATTGGGAAAAAACGACTTTAATATTAGTTGCCATAAAACTGTAAGTCTAAGATGTCTTACCTGACAGTAGGTACACATCAATCAAGTTCCCAAATCTGCAGAACGCATCGCGCAGGATCCTATCCGGCACCGCCGCAGGCTGACACACGATAAACAGTCGCTGGGCACACTCAGCTTCCTCCGCGGCCATGGGTTTTGGGAAGGGTAGAGTAACATTACAGTAAGTGACCCCTTCATTCTTTTTATCTCCCCTGCCACTCTTATTCTGTGACAATACTAACTCTGGGTTAATACCGGCTCTTTCTAGCACCATAGCTGCCTGAAATAACAAAATTATCATTAACCCTTTCACAAATGACAAAATTTTGGACTGTTCCAATTTTAAAGATCTTGCAGATGACAATTTCAAGTTAAAGAAATTTAATAAATCTTTACATTTTGGGTTACAAAACATTGTGGAAAATGAAGAAATTGCTTGTCATAAGCAATTTCTTCATTTTTCACAATGTTTTCCCAAGCTATTTCTTGTGAAGGAGTCAAAAGGCGTCACAATTAACCCTTTCCCAAATGACAAAATTTTGGACTGTTCCAATTTTGGAGATCTTGCACATGACAATTTCAAGTTAAAGAAATCTAAAAAATCTTAACATTTTGGGTTACAAAACATTGTGGAAAATGAAGAAATTGCTTGTAATAAGCAATTTCTTCATTTTTCATAATGTTTTCCAAGCTATTTCTTGTGAAGGAGTCATCAAAGGTGTCACAATTAACCCTTTCACAAACACCAAAAGTCTCCTCAGGGGCCATGGGTTTTGGGAAGGGTAGAGTAACATTACAGTAAGTGACCCCTTCGTTCTTCTTATCTCCCCTGCTGCCCTTATTCTGTGACAATACTAACTCTGGGTTAATACCAGCTCTTTCTAGGACCATAGCTGCCTGAAATAACAAAATTATCATTAACACTTTCCCAAACGACAAAATTTTGGACTGTTCCAATTTTAAAGATCTTGCAGATAACAAATTCAAGTTAAAGAAATCTAAAAAAATCTTTACATTTTGGGCTACAAAACATTGAGGAAAATGAAGAAATTGCTTGTCATAAGCAATTTCTTCATTTTTCACAATGTTTTCCCAAACTATTTCTTGTGAAAAAGTCATCAAAAGTTGTCACAAACAATTTCTTCATTTTACAAAATGTTTTCCCAAACTATTTCTTGTTAAGGAGTCAAAATTAACCCTTTCCCAAACACCAAAAGTCTCCTCCAGGACCATGGGTTTTGGGAAGGGCAGAGTAACATTACAGTAGGTGACCCCTTCATTTTTCTTATCTCCCCTGCTGCCCTTATTCTGTGACAATACTAACTCTGGATTAATACCAGCTCTTTCTAGGACCATAGCGGCCTACAATAACAAAATTATCATTAACCCTTTCACAAAGGACAAAATTTTGGACTGTTCCAATTCTAAAGATCTTGCAGATGACAATTTCAAGTTGAAGAAATCTTAAAAACCTTTACATTTTTAGTAAGAAAATATTGTGGAAAATAAAGAAATTGCTTGCCATAAGCAATTTCTTCATTTTTCACAATCTTTTTCCGAGCTATTTCTTCTTGTTAAGGAGTCAATAGGTGTCACAATTAACCCTTTCCCAAACACCAAAAGTCTCCTCCACAGCCATGGGTTTTGGGAAGGGTAGAGTAACATTACAGTAGGTAACCCCTTCATTTTTCTTATCTCCCCTGCTGCCCTTATTCTGTGACAATACTAACTCAGGGTTAATACCAGCTCTTTCTAGGACCAGAGAAGCCTGAAATAACAACATTATCATTAACCCTTTCACAAATGACAAAATTTTAAGTTTTTCAAACTCTTGAAAAAGGCAAATTTTGCCGAAATATTGAATTGAGTATTTTATAATAGTGACAAAATTTTGGACCGTTCCAATTTTTAAGCTCTTGCTGATGACAATTTCAAGTTAAAGAAATCTAAAAAATCTTTATATTTTGGGTCACAAAACATTGTGGAAAATGAAGAAATTGCTGGACTTTCTAACTTTTTTATTTCAAATCCAAACCCTATTTTGTGGGTACTCATTTGAATAGTCAAGATGAGACAATTCTAATGAGTACCCACAACATAGGGTTTGATGAAATTTGAGTGAAATATTTCTTTTTGAAAAGTCATCACCCCCTCTTATCTGGAGCTTTTCTGAACGTAACTATGCCTTACATCAATATAATAAACAAGAGGACCATGATGGTCCTAAATCGCTCACCTGAATCAAGATGACAAGAGTGATAATGGCAATTTTGTCAAATTCAAAGGCATGAAACTTATAAGGACTTTCTGTTTGGAAACAATTAAGTAATGATTTTGTTCCAATCGATCCTGTAAAGTTGGGTATGAATTAGCATAACGGTTGAGGTTTTTTTTATAATTATTTCATTATTTTGCAATATACAACATAGGGCTTATTTTCAAAGCATACTGATCTGTTAAAATTGATTATTTATGATATTATAAGCAAGATTTGGTATGTGATTTGAAAGTATATAGTAAATGAGGACAAACCATCTGATAAGCTAGGCTTATAATCCCTTCTTATTTGTTAACATAAGATAAAAATGGGGCCAGCCAGAGATATTGATAACAGAAATAGATAAGAGAAATAGTAAAAGCTTTCCAAATTTATTACTTATATCAAAACCCGATGTAGAATGTATTATTTTTTTCAAGCAGATGATTGTAATGATCACCAACAACATAGTGTTTCATGAATATTGAAACAAAATATTGCTTTTTGAAAAGCAATTATCTCCTCTTATCTTCAGCTTCTTGTATTCTGGAAGCCATTCATGAAATTAGGTCTTACACAAAATTTCAAGGTTCTAGGCCAATCAGTTTAGAAGAAAACTAAGTATCTCCATTACAACCCACAGTACAGTATAATTTTCAACGCACGGAATTTCCCTTACCCTGCCATACCAAAATACTTTTTAAGGAAATAAAAATTACAAGATACAATTTTGAAACGAGTCACTCTTTGAGAAGAGAGACTCAAGGAACATTCCTTCCAAATTTGATTAAAATTGGCCATATGGTTGATTTTTAAAGAATTTTCTTATGATTTCTTAAAGTCCGATAAGCCCTTTCCTCCCTGCCACGGCCATATTTTTTGACAAATGTAAACAATTGTGAATGAATTCGAAAATAGTGACTCAAGACACATTCCTACCAAGTCTGCTTCAATTGGGCCCAATGGTTGTTTTTTAAAGAATTTTCTTCTGATTTATCTAAGTCTGATAAGCCCCTTTCTCCCTGCCACTGCCACATTTTTTGACAAATGTAAAAAATTGTGAACAAATTTTGAAAAGAGTGACTTAAGGAACATTCCTGAAAAGTCTGGTTCAATTGGGCCCTAATGGTTGATTTTTAAAGAATTTTCTTATGATTTCTCTTAGTCTGATAAGCCCCTTTCTCCCTGCCACGGCCATATTTTTTGACAAATGTAAACAATTGTGTATAAATTCGAAAACAGTGACTCAAGGCACATTCCTACCAAGTCTGCTTCACTTGGGCCCAATGGTTGATTTTTAAAGAATTTTCTTCTGATTTCTCTAAGTCCGATAAGCCCCTTTCTCCCTGCCACAGCCACATTTTTTGACAAATGTAACAATTCATGAACAGATTTTATAAAGAGTGACTTAAGGAACATTCCTGCAAAGTCTGGGTCAATTGGGCCCTATGGTTGATTTTTAAAGAATTTTCTTATGCTTTCTCTAAGCCGATAAGCCCCTTTCTCCCTGCCACGGCCACATTTTTTGACAAATCTAAAAATTTGTGAATAAATTTTGAGAAGAGTGACTCAAGGCACATTCCTGCCAAGATTGGTTCAAATTGGCCTAATGGTTGATTTTTAAAGAATTTTTTTGTGTTTTCTCTTAGTCTGATAAGCCCCGCCCTGCCACGCCCACATTTTTAGACGAATCAAAAATTCGCGAACAAGTTTTGAGAAGGGTCACCCAAGGAACATTCCTGCCAAGTTTGGTAAAAATTGGCCCATTGATATAGGAGGAGAAGATGTTTAAAGAAATTGTGAACGGACGGACGGACGGACAGACGGACGGACAGACGGACGGACGGACGGACGACGGACAAAAAGCGACCACAATAGCTCACCTTGAGCACTTTGTGCTCAGGTGAGCTAAAAAGATTAAAGACAGCAGGCCTGTATGACAGTTACATGTAAAAACTTGATAAAGAATTCCAAAGCATCAGTAGAAACAGAGATATTGACCTTGCTTGTAAAGTCCTGACCAAAGCCAGTCATGGCGAAGACCGTCGGACTGGCAGACATGTCTGATGAAAATTCTCTCGGTCTGATGATTTTTTGGCTACTGTCAGTCCCACTGTCTTACCCAAATTTTGATCTGTAAGATAGTGCAATATAGTCCGGTCTGACAACATTTTATTCAGTCTGACAGAATATTTGGAACTGTCAGACCGAATGTCTGACAAAGATTTCTGGTTCTTCGCCATGTCTGAAAGCATTACACAGATCCCCACACCAATGCCCCAGTGACCAAAATAGCCTGGATTGTACAAATAGCCACGCTAAATAGCATCAGTGCAGCAACGCAAGGCTTATCGGGACTTAGAGAAATCCAAAGAAAATTCTTTAATAATCAACCATTGGGTCAAATTTAAACAAAATTGGCTGGATTTGATTTGATTTTTTGGGGTTTTTAGCCGTTTTCAACTGCTATGGTCATATCACGGCGTTTTGAGCACCTAACCGTGGATTCCTGGTATTTCTCTCACCAGTAGCACCAAAATATCCAAACCAAGCCTCCAGCTGCTCTCTCACATAGATGATTCACACCAATTGGTGAGAGACAAATGACTTTCGCATGTCAGAATGGATACTGGTCGAGCCAGGGTTTTTGAACATGCGACCCCCTGGATTGACAGACTCCGACTTAACCGACTTAGCTATCGGGCTGGGCAAAAACAAACTTGACTGAAAAAAGATTAATCGATTCCCACACATTGACGCCTTTTGACACCCTTTTAAATAACGACTTTGGAAAACATTGTGGAAAATGAAGAAATTGCTTGTGACAAGCAATTTCTTCATTTCCCACGATGTTTTCTCCGTAAAAAGACCAAAAATTGTTATTTCATTCACTTGAAATTGTAGTCTGCAACGTCTTTGAATTTAGACCAGCCTAAAATTTTGCTGCTTGGTAACGGGTTAAAATGTAAAGAAACTTCTAGAGATTACGTTACCTGTTGTACTTGATGATCATCATTCATGTTTCCCCTGAAAAATACAACAAAACATTTAGCAGTGTTCTCAATAATCCAGCTCAGTGTTCTCCCCAGCCCAATAAGTCATATCGGCCCCACTACAGCTTCATGTAAATCTGTGTAATGCCCCTACAGCTTCCAAACTACCCCATAGCTTAATTTCCCCAAAAAGGTCACCAAATAGGGTTATTTGTAGACATTTCATGTCAAAAAGTGATAAATAATGCATTTTTACAAAATTAAATGTAATAATTCTGTTTAAAAACATTATGGGAAAAGAAGAAATTGCTCAAATTGAGCAATTTCTTCTTTCCCCATTATGTTTTTATTCAAAATTGTTTGCATGAACACAATGCATTTCAAGGTTTACCAATACTTATAATTTGCCACTTATACTGTATAATACAGCTTCAAATCATTCCAGGTAGAACCCTGATGTGAGACATCCATGTTATAAGATCAGTCTGTGTCTAAAAGCAGTCTAACCGGGATCCAAACTGCTGTCTCACATTTGCTACAGGTCACGATAAAGCCATTGGAGACCAAGATGGTTCATGATCAGACTGCGTGTATACGAAGGCTGATCTTGAACCATGTTGGGCTCAAAAGCCTTAAAGGACATATTTCCTGATCCTGGCTCAAATCATTTAGCAGTGTTCTCAATAATCCAGCAAGAAAACTATCACTAATGGTGATAAAATATCCCTGCCACTATAATTGTCCGATCAAGCGGTTTTGTTGAAAACAAAGGGCAATAACTCACAAAACTAGAACTGTCGCAAAGCGGACAAATACCCCCCCCCCCACTAGCGCGTTGTCACTGAAAAAGTGCTAAAGTTCAAAGTGGCATAACTCTGAAACTACTGCCTGGATCAAGATGAAAATTGCAGGTGCACAACTTCATATGATAGGAAACAACCTGCTAAAATTTCAGCAAAATCAGTCAAAAACTGTAGGAGGAGAAGAGGACACAAAATTATGTCCACGGACTGACGGACAGACAACCTGAATCCAGTATACCCCCCATAACTTTGTTGTGGGGGGTATAATAAGCAAGGTAGAGTAATGCCCCTTCTATACTGCACTTCTCCTTAGTAAGATCTATCTACCAATAAAGTTTCGACATGATTATGGCAATTTGACTTTCAGAGATATGCTCCTGACAATTACTTTGTAAATGTAGGGATGGACAGACAGGCGATTCCAGTATACCCCCAAAAACATTTGTTTTACGGGAGTTTAATAAGCTGTAGTGAACTAACTACACCTTCCAAGAAAAGCACATAATGCCCCTAAACTAGTGTTCTCCCCAGTCCAATAAGCTGCAGGGGTCCCTATTCACCTTCATGCAAATCAGTACAAGAGCCGTCACAGACGGATTATGCTCCCCGAATAAGTGTTTGTCACAAAATAAAAACTATCATACATTAAGCCCCCTTTTCCCATGACAGCTTTTTTGTACACACATTATTTATAGAATATGGTCTAGAACATCCTATTCATTACATGAGCACAAAATTTCATTAAATTCTGCCCATTAGATGAAGAGAAATAAGAGAAAAACTAATTTTTACACTAAGGCCCCTTTTTCCATGACGCAGCCTTAAATTTACAAACGGAGAAAAAGGTCCCTAGGTATTGACCCAGGGAGTTCACATGTGAAGTTTCATTGAATTTGGTCCAAGGGTTGCTGAGATATTGCTGTGGACGGACGGACGGACACACGGACACACGGACGGACGGACGGACGTACGGACGGACAGCGTGGCGACTATATGCTCCCCCGAAATTTTTTCGGGGAGCATAATAATGCCTCTTCACCATGAAAAGTTCCTCACCGCTTAATGTCTTTAAATTTGTCACCATATAGCGTGCGAGGTATTTCATGTATTTCATGTCAAAAACTAAGTAATAAATGTGTGTGAAAACATTTTGTGTACAGAAGAATTTGCTCAAAATAAGCAATTGGATCTTTTTCCATAACAAGACAATGAGCCTCAGTTGGTCTGAGTTTATTGGGGTTTTACGCTGTTTTCAACTGCCAGGGTCATATCACGATGGCTGGGGCACATAACCATGGATTCCTGTTATTTCTCAAACCAGTACTACCAAAACACCCTTACCGAGCCTCTAGCTGCTCGCCCACTTAGGTTAACAATTTCAAACCCATTGGTGGGTGACAATTTTGTCAGAAAGGGTATTTGCCGCGGCCGTGTATCGAACCCAGGACCTCTCAAATGAGAGGCAGAGGCACTACCAACTGCGCAAAGGCCGCTGTGAGCCTCAGTTGGTAAAGGTTGATTAATGGAATTATAATTTCTCTCACCAGTGCTACCACATCCTTTCTGAACCTTAAGCTTTTTGCACATATAGGTATATTGTTATCCAACCAGTGGTGGGAGACAAATGTCAGAACGATTTCGCAGAGGCTGTGAATCAAATCAGAATGGAATAATAATAAGTTTAGCAGTCTTTATTGCGCAAATAAAACCCGATGTGCGACGGACTACATGTGTAGGTAAAAAACGAGGCGCAAAGCGCCGAGGTATTTGCCATAACATGTAGCCCAGAGCACAGAGGTTTTTATTGCGCAATAAAGACCGCTAAACTTGTTATTATCTCCATTATAACACTCAAAATAACAAAACGCACATTCAAAATGTGTTATTTTGTGGAAATTCTGGCATGAACTAGTTTTCGGCGTAGGAAACATATTGGCGGTCAAGTGACGTCATTGATGACGTCATTTGACGTTACCTTTAGGAGTGTAACGATACATCGGACTATCGATATATCGCGATGGCGAGCAAGCCGATAGTACTATATCGATGGTCATGTCAAAAATCGATAACTATCGGCGATAGTGACTTCAAATATCGATAGTTTCGATAGTTGAACAACAGGGTCACAAGATGAAAATATTTTGAATTAAAAATACAAACTAACTTTAAAACATCGTAACATGAGCCCGCAAATCATCACAGAACAGGCTATTTAAATTTGCTAAACACTAAATCTATTCTATTACATTTCATTTCATCGTGCGTATGACTTGTTCAGATTAGTTTCATACTTTTACAATTCCCATTTTGTCCCGATTAATCCAGTCGTGCATTGCAATTGCGGTCCCTTACGATTGTATACATATGCTTAGCGTCGATTCAATAAATAACATAAATACATGACTCGAAACAAAAGAAGCTTTAACCGGATATTCGATGGTATTTGTGTACAAAAATGAAACTCTGATATGAGTACCTTCTTTCTTTGCAAAAGAAATAATAAATTCCGAACTCATTTTAATATTCCAACAACAAGCTTCCATTAATTTTCGGTCTTATCGATGTTGTAACTGTAGTGATAATAAGCTGTTGTTACGAGGACCCGTTATTACGTCGCTTTCGTTAAGTTATGGGTGATGCAAAGCAGTTTTACTAATTGATTGACAGGTAATTGAACCACATCAAACCCAATAATGTCTAATGAAACCGTTAGCCCCGCCCCCGAACTGTACCCGAAAGATTGATTGATATGTAAATGATTAAACACACACGTGACTTTACACGTGACGTTTGTGTCGGCCGACTTCTAAGTACACGAGTGAAGGTCGCCGCGCGGTTCTCAAACGCATCAAAAGCGCCGCTATTTTGGCTATTTTAGGAAACACACTTTTCTCGTCATTTCTTCAAGCAATAACCGCTTAACTACCCAATATTTGTAGCCTAGTTAAACCATATCGATTTTCAACTCTACGTAAATCATTTGGGCTGTTGATTTTGACAGTTAAATCTTTCCCAAACATTGCAAACAATTAATTGGATAAGTAATGTTACACATGGTTTTATTATGACATGGTAGGCCTATTTTTATCAATACCCGTTAAAATTAAATCTAGTCAAAAGCACTCGTTTTTTTCAATCTACGGAAAATATATCAAATAGAATTTTCAGTAAGCTTTGATCTCGGGAAACTTCAAAACAAATATTTGATAGTTGTTTTGGTTTTGTTCGCTTGTCTGTTAAGTTTTTTGGTAGGCGACGAATCCCTTTCATTTTAGCGGCGCCCAAAGTGATTCCCAAGATGAATTTGTAGCAAAAGTTAAAAACACGCACTCGTCTGTCAAATGTTTTTGTTGTTTTTGTTTTTTCATAGTAAACAAGATCGCATAATGTGATCTATGCAATATTGAACAATTGAATGTAGCAATTTATTAGACCTTGGAACCATTTTACGATCATATCAGATCTCTTTCTTCTTTGAAGTTTTCCGACATGCTGAAAATAAACTCGAATTTTCGGACACTATTCAAAATACTTTCCTTAATAGGACAGCAACAAAAAATAACTAATTTTGTCTGATCATTTCCGCATTTTTCCGTACTTGTTTTTTTTTTTTTTTTTTTTTTTTTTTTGTTTGTTTTATTTTGAGACCCATTTATGGATCCAAATAATTTCGGATGAAACAAAGTCGTCCCTGGCAACATGGCGACTCCAGCGTCTGCATATAATAATAATTCTTACTTTTTCCACATTGTTTTCAAAACCCACAATATGTATGTACACTAAATTTAAGTGGTTTATATCTCGGGAATACCAAGGATTCACCAGTGTAGTTTACAGCTTCAGATTTCGGCACAGAAGTCTGTAAATGGGAAACAATACCGTCTTTTGTTCTTCAGGCAATAGTATCGCAATAGTATCGCAATAGTAACTGGCGATATCAATACTATCACGATAGTTGTTTCTGCGATACCAATACTATCGCGATAGTGTATTTTGGCCTCGATAGTCACCCCTAGTTACCTTGACGCCACGTGACCTTTTGGCGCATACACAAAGCATAATTATATAGAGTCATTATTGGTCAAATAAAACCCGATGCAGTTCTTCTTTCGCTATATATGGATTTTACGAAAACGTGTTATAATGAAAGTTTTATGTACTACCAACTGCACTGTGGCAGCTGCTGCTAGGAAAGTGTTAACCCATTACTACACAGCAAAAATTTATGCTAATCCAAATTGAAAGATGTTGCAGACGACAATTTCAAGTAAATGTAATTTTCGATTTTTTAGTCTTGCTGGGAAGAAAATATTGTGGGAATAGAAGAAATTGCTTGTCACAAGCAATTTCTTCATTTCCCACAATGTCTTCCAAAGCCTTTAACTTGTGAGGCATCAAAAGCTTCATGTGGTAACGGGTTAACCCTTTCCCAAACAAGACCTGGTTTTGACGTCTGTAAAGGAATAGGCTTAGGAAAACATCGAGGCAAAAGGAGAAAGTGCTGATAATCAGCACTTTCTCCTTTTGCCTCAATATTTTCTCTGCTATAACATGCATATTTTTGCCATTTGATTTGATTTATTTTGTCGTCTGCAACTCCTTTCAAATCGGACCACCCTAAAATTTTGCCGTTTGGGAAAGGGTTAATATGTTGAACTTACATGGGATCCATAGTTGATTCGCCTGCACCACCAGCAAATCGTACAATCACTCTACTACCTATTGGGTACTCAAACTGATCTAGTTTATCTTTAGCATAGGCTGCACATTGTGGAGTCTGGTATCTCGCATAGGCAATACCTGAAAAGGACAAGCCAAATAACTCTTTCACATACAGAGACATATTTTAATAAGAAGGCCTTGTGGTAGGAAACACTTAAATTCTCTCACACACACCATCTTTGGTGAAAGGATTCTTAATATCAAAACGACTTGTTAGCTAAGTCTTTCACAATTAATTCTGCACAAGTCTAGTCTATTCCAAAGAAAGTAATTTACAACCATTTATCAATTTCTTGTTTATCTGATTTATTTCATCATTCAATGCATCCTTTTACAAAATCATGACAGGAATTTAAGAATTCTGTAATCAGACTGATATTGATAAATCTACACGTTTTGGGTACAAAGTAGCAAGGAAAATACCATGCCAAAATGAGAAAATGTTGGTCATTAGCATTCTATTCTTTTGCTTCAATGTTTTCCAAATCCTTCTCCGACAGACATCATGAGGGGGTCTTGTTTAGGATAGGGTTAAATTCAATTTATTACCTGTTTGCTCATTAAGGTCGCAGTATTCTAATCCAGGTACCAGATTAAACAGTTTAAACAGGTAGTTTTGTGTTAGACCTAGTGGTGCGGTGATATGTAATCTCTGTCCATTCTGGGCACCCTGGCTTGTCTGTATCAAGTCAAACGGTGATCCCACTCCACCATGAATACCTGAGACAGAAAAATTTAACTTTGTAATGCAATACATGTATATTTTCCTAGTTTAACCAATTACCAGACAGCAAATTTTAGACTTAACCAAATTCATAGATGTTGCAGAATATAATAGCAATTTCTTCTTTTTCCACAATGTTTTTAAAAGCCTTTATTTTGTGGGATGTCAGAAGGCATCACTGCCGGGTTATGCGTTAAGAGGAGCTGTACTTGCGATAAATGTGGACAGACAAGACAGACAGACTGGGCGAATCCTATATACCATCAGATGCTCCAACAATTTGTTTGTATCATGAAAATAAAAATATGTGCAAACTATGGTACATAAATTAATATTGAGGCAAGAGAGGAAAATCATATGATGAATTCTAGATTTGTTTTTATTATCTGGTGCTCTCACCATACTATACTATATTTACTATACATACTATTTTGGTCTGTTCCAACTTGAAAGATATTGCAGACCACAATTTAAAGTGAATGAAATTTTACCCTTTTTTTTTTTGGTCTTTCTGGGTATACAACATTATGGGAAATGAAGAAATTGTTTCATTTTCTACAATGTTTTCTAAAGACTCTATCATGTAGGGAATCAAAAGGTGTCCATGTGTGGGAATAAATTATTTAACCCTTTCCCAAACAAGAGGCCAAAGGAGAATATGCTGATGATCAGCATTTTCTCCTTATGCCTCAATATTTTGTGTGCCTGTTTTTTTTTTTTTTTATTTATTTTTTTTTTTTGTTTTGTTTTTTTTACACAAATCCTATTTTAATCAATATACATGTAAGATCTGGAGCAACTTAAAAATTGGAATGGCAGAATTTTTACATTTGTTGTTTGGGAAAGGGTTAATGATATCTGTAATTACCTGGTGCGCTCACCACACTATATTTACTGCGACCATCGTCACCCATGAAGTCGTCACGTCTTGATCTGCGTGAATCTCTCTCAAAGAAGTCATCGAAACCTCGCTTTTGTCCTAAAATTATATACAGAATCTGTAAAACCATCCCTTTTAGCACTTGAGAACAGCATAGTTCAAGATATATACATGCAGTCTGACCAGGGACAATGCTGTTCTCCAATAGCTTCCTTGTAGTCTGTAGCAACCAGGGCTCCGGAAATTTCGATATCTGAATCGGTCCACGTTTACTTGTGAAGAAAATGCAAATGTTAGGTTTTCATGTTAAATTTTTGGACAGAATGACAGACAACTGAGAAACAATATGCCTCCAATCTTTTGATACAGGAGCATAAAAATCTCCTTATAGTATGGGTATTAGTTTCAATATGCTGTTTTAAAAACCTGTAGATATGTACACAACCAAGATGTGTTTGTGAACCACTAATGCCCACTAAAATGCTAAAGTTAAGCTTTCATTTAAGTTTTCGAAATGACAGACAGACATCTGCAACTAAATTTGGCACAAACCTCGATCTCTTTCATTATAAGGGTAGCCCCCCGGAGCTCTTCTGTCACGATTGCCATGTCTGTCCCCGTTGTCATATCTAGGACCATCGTAGAAATTATCCCTTGCATAACGATCCATTGTCTCACCGATGGGCTTCTTGGGCTCGGCAAACTTTGGTTTGAATGCTGTAAAGAATTTTGTAATTCATAATATCAAAAAGTCAGTTCAGGGTTCTCAAAAAATAAAATTGGAAGCTTTAGTGGATACTTGAGAAGTATGACTGAACCATAACAATTTCCCAAACAAGACCTGATTTTGACATAGTCGATACAATTTAGAGAAGGTTGATCGATTGATAGATTGATCAGCATTTAACACCTCTTCGAACTGGCTGCTATGGTCATATTACTGGACTGGACTGGAGTACCTAACCACAGATGCCTTTCGTTTCTGATACCTGCACTACCACAAAATCCTTACTTAACATCCAGCTGACAATAGGTTAACCATTATCAAACCATTGGTGGGTGAAAATTCTGTGTGTTAGGATATTTGCCAGGGCCAGGGATTGAATTGAAGATCTCATGAGTTAGTGTCCTATACACTACCAAACCTTGCTGCAGCCCTAGCTTTTTGTGAAAGGGTTAACCCTTTCCTTAACAACACCTTGTTTCGACGTCTGTAACAAAAAAGGCTTGGGAAAACATTGAGGCAAATGAAGAAAATGCTGATAATCAGGATTTCTCGTTTTGCCTCAATATTTTCTGGGCTGTATTTAGCACTAATATTTTCGTTATTAAAATCCATTTTGTTATATGAAGCAGTTTTTGAATTAAACCACCCTTGAATTATGCCATTTGGGAAAAGGACTGGGTTAACTTACATTTGTCACATTGTTCCAGTGCTAGAGCTGCATGATATGCCCTGTAGAATCTCACATAACCAAAACCTTTGGCCGCTCCAGAGTCTTTATCTCTCAGAACAGACACACTGTGTACTTCACCATATTTCTAAAGGGTGTAGAAAACGCAAAAATTATCTTTATTCCAATGTGAGTAAGAAACATATTGGTAAAGGACTCAAACCAGTGTTTTTTCTCCTTCTTAACATGTGTCTGTAAAACGGAACCCTTTCCAATGCCCAAAAGGGTAATTTTCCCCAAAATTTGTAAAGAAAATTCCCAAAACAAAAATTCAAAATTAGTTTTCAAGAAAATTTGCTCAAAACCATTTGTATGTTGAACTAAACTATCCAAGAGTGACCGGAATTCCATTCAGTTCATTTAACCCTTTCCCAAACGACGG
>CAVMGG010001102.1:0-44321 GCA_963680895.1 Fragum sueziense | reverse complement strand
CTCGATTCTTCTCGGTTTTTGACACTTGAACATTTTCTGAGTATCATTTCCAAGCGTTGGCACTGAAACTCTATCTTAATCCCTTTGTCAAATCTTTTCCCAAACGGCTACGGTTTGGACTGTTCTATTTTAATAGGAACTGTGGTAATCAGCAGAAAACATTTCAAGCATACCGTCGCTTTTCAACGAAAACCTCGTATCTGCAGCTTAAACCAAGCTGCAGTTACGAGGTTTTCGTTGAAAGCATCGATATGTGCTATATTTTATACGAATGTTATCTTCAGCATCCATTTGTCGTCTGCAGCATCATTAGAATCGGAACAGTCTAAATTGGTTGCTGTCTGAGAGAAGGTTAATCATGATGAAGCCGGATGATACAAGAAATGCTGAAGTTATCTGAAGTGACTCTAGGAAAAAAATAATTCGACCTTTTCCCATTCTTATTTCAAAGGAAATGTAGATGAGAAAACTGCGGAATAATTGGTATCAAATATGCATATTGAAGCATAGAAAATATTGAGGAAAAATTCTGGCAATCAGCAGATAACTTTGGCGACTCCAAAATAGGTTCCCCAAACGGACGCACGGTTTCACGGTTTGGTATGAAAGAAACCGTTCGTTGTCACCATACTTTCGTTTTATTTTTAACATTTTACAAAATGACGCTCTTTGGCTAGGATAGAAGAGTTATTACATAAAAGATCACCAAAATGATATTGTTATAAATATAACATTATTTTCTCGTTTTGAGCAAAAGTTTGATTTATTATTTTACATGTTTTGCGAACGTAGTTATTGAAATTTTAGAACTATACATTTCATTGAGGAGCGTTTATGTGTTTTCCGCAAAATTGTCGCTTGAATGATAACAAATTTGATGTAATCAACCGTCAATATTAAATGCATCATGAAAGTCGTGAATTTGTGAAATGCAAAATATGTTGACGGTCGGTTCAATTTTCAGATACATTTTGTAACCGCAGCTTGAAGTATTTATTCGTATTTGTTTGGGATTAAATCACCCAGGGATTATCCAAAGTCTTTGAAAAATTGCATAGATATGCCAAACCCCGATTTTTTGAAAAAAATAAAACAATATATTGGGACATGTTATAGTCAGTCTTTCAGATATGATGCCGTTGATAATGTTAAAAAAGCCTTGAAATGCAGCTTATTCCATTTGCTTTTGCGAAATTTTCAAACTTCACCAATAAAATGGTAGCCAAAGGAATGAATGTGTGCAATGTTTTTTTTTAAAACCTTTATAGCATTTTTGAAAATAGAGTTTCGAAATAAGCCTGTGGTAATATAGTCTGAAACGGGTCCAATCTACCAACTTATTACAGTAATGCTATTGGTAAAAAATAAGCTATTGGAGAACACAGTGGATCTGGATGAGGCTGTGCATTTGCACAGACTGATCTGGATCCATGTTGTTCTCAAATGCCATAAGGAACATTTTTCCAGATCCGGGCTCAAATACATTTCCATAAAATAATCAAGACGTTTTGTTACCTGCGTTATTAAATACATTCTCACATGAATGACGTCTTTTGAACCTACAAGATAATGGCTTTGGACGCAAACTTGGGAAATGAAGATTGCTTGTTGCAAGAAATTTCATCATTCCTTACAAACATTTCTACTCAGAATTACGAACACTGTAAAATTTATTCACTTTGAAAATTTAGCCTGTAATATTTTTTTGAATTTCGTTAAAAGTCTGTTTTTTCCATTTGGGAAATGGATAAATTCACATGATCACAATCAGTAGGTGACCAGTGTCACTTGCAAGAAATGTAATTAACCCTATCCCAAATAAAGCCTGGTTTCGAAGTCCCTTTTTTCAAGATTTGAGAGAGCATTGAGACAAAAGAAAAAACGCTCATAACCAGAATTTCGTCATTCTGCATCAGTATTTTCTGTCTTATAGTTACAAATCCCATCTTAATAAACAAACATTTTGTCTTCTTTAACTGCTTTCCTATTTGGTCAGTTTTAAACAGTGTCGATTGGGAAAGAATTCTTGTCGCACATTGGCTTGAACTTAGGAGTCTCGGGTTGATACAACGGCGTGCCTAGATTTCGCGACAGGCACATAATGTTCAAAATTTCTCAATAAAGAAAAGAAATAAACATACCCCCCCCCCCCCTTTCGATACAATGAATCTAGTGCATCTGAGAAAATTGTGATTTAAAATCTTGTCATAAATAAAGATTATGCTTGTGATATGCATAGTTTTTCTTTACCACAATGTTTTCCATACATTCGGTTTAATTTTGATGGAAAGTTCATACGGTTGAAACTCGCTGTGTCGAAGTCGTAGGGAAACTTAACATTGCCTCGAGAAATTTGGAGTTCGACTCATCCGATTTTTGTTCAGTTTTAATCAAAATGATATTTGTTCATTTTCGTTGATCAGTAATTAGTATATATAAGCACGTCTGTATCTTCGAAAAATGAACAATTTCTCTCCTTTTCCTACTGTATTTCAATGGCTATATTTCCTTCAAAGTATTTTTGTTTGGCACGATTGATATTCTTTTAATATCCTTTGATAAGGACTGGACCATATTTTCATTTCGACTTTATCATAAATTCGACATATCCGATGTCGAGATAACGAGTGTCAACTGTATTATTGAAACGTTTGAACTATTTCCGCCTGGTAAAAGTTTAAGATAGGAACATTTACCAGGGTGTTAGAAAATTCTTTATAATTATATAAAGCTTCAAGCAATAATAATCAAGAAAGCTTACGATAGTTTGGAATGAGTAATATAAGTTAAGATAAGTTAATCTTGTACATACCCCTATAACGGTTGTCATGATAATTTCACTGATCTATTTCATATCTATTTGACTTAGTTTTAAATCCTGCGTAAATCCACTCTTAATGCCAACTCCTTTTCATTGAGGCGTGAAGACACGATGTTTATATTTTTCTGGGATTAAATTCGTCCCCGAAATCCAATGAGCTCGACTCCTCCCCGAATTTATGTCTACATTTCTTTTACACCGCTCCTACACCATTTTGACGCGAAATGTGTTTTGAAATCTATCACAAAAGAACTGGGCGGGGTTTAGCATTTCTGCGACCTCGATTGATTCGCGTGAGGATTTCTTTACTGCGGGCGTTACGGATAAACCCCATCCAATAACAGGCGTGGAGAGGCGGGACCGAACGTGGTTCTAGTCTAAATTTACTCCAGTCTATAATTTCTATTTCACGGAAACGTGATTTTCTTCGACGAGCAGCTAAAATGTCCCAAATACAGCTTTCCAAGCTGTATTTGCGACATTTTAGCCACACGTCGAAGATTTGACTTCCACGGAACGTAATATTTTCTGTAAAATTTTATCAGTTGATCGTTGCGGTGTTAAATGTTTTTGATAAGCATTATCAACACTGTTTAGGGCGTTTTCATTAATTTGTTCGATAAAGTTTCGATCTCTATCGCCAGAATATGAAATATGAGGGCCTTACTAAACGCAGGGTGGTTTGAAGAGAAAAATGCGTAAATTAATAAAGATTTATTTCGGAAAAACTGTTAAAAAGTCAAAGTTATTTCCTTTCATTTCGGATTTGTTTGATTTTTTGCGTCACATGTTATTCAACTTTTATAGGTTCCAAAACAACCTGGATACTTCTAAAAGTAGGCTAAAGTCTCTCGCTTACTGTGTAAAATTGCGTAAAAATATTTACTTTAGATTTATTTGCAAGCAACTTTATACGACTCAATTGAATTCGTCTATATCTTGTTTGCTAGAAACCATGCCAGTGACAGTGTGAGTCAATAAAAAAGCCCATGATTATATTACCCAGTCCAGTGGGAGATTAAATCACAACCTGCTGATCGAAAGGCTGAGGATATGCTCTAGGAAAATAATTTTGTTATAAGTTGGAACTACTGAATTGTTTCAAATTGTATTTTCGACATTTTAGCAACACGTCGAAGATTTGACTTCCACGGAACGTAATATTTTCTGTAAAATTTTATCAGTTGATCGTTGCGGTGTTAAATGTTTTTGATAAGCATTATCAACACTGTTTAGGGCGGTTTAATTAATTTGTTCGATAAAGTTTCGATCTCTATCGCCAGAAAATGAAATATGAGGGCCTTACTAAACGCAGGGTGGTTTCAAGAAAAAATGTGTAAATTAATGAAGATTTATTTCAGTAAAAAAGGATAAAAAGCGATTTCGATTCCTTTTGGGTTTGTTACTTTTCCCCACATTTTATTCGGCTTTTTAGGTTCCAAAACAATATAAATTAGGATATTTTTAAAGTATGCTCAAAACTCGTTTACATCTTGGAAACTACGAGAATATATTTACTTTAGATTGTTTTGGAAGTGAATTTATATTCTCAAATGAATTCCTCTAGATCTTGTCTTCCTGAAACCATACTAGTGACAGTGTGGGCCAATGAAAAGTCGGTGATAATCTTACCTCAATCCAGTGGGATAATTAAACTCGGATTTGTAACTGCTGATTTGTTTCAAGCTGTATTTGCGACATTTAAGCAACACGTCGAAGATTTGACTTCCACGGAACGTAATATTTTCTGTAAAATTTTATCAGTTGATCGTCGTGGTGTTAAATGTTTTTGATAAGCATTATCAACACTGTTTAGGGCGGTTTAATTAATTTGTTTGATAAAGTTTCGATCTCTATCGCCGGAATATGATATTATGAGGGCCTTACTAAGCGCAGGGTGGTTTACAGAGAAAAATAAGTAAATTAATGAAGATTTATTTCAGCAAAAAGGAAAAAAATTATCCCCATTCACTTTGGATTGTTTGATTTTTTCTCTCACATTTTGTTCAGCTTTTAAAGGTACCAAAACAATCTGAATAGTACTAAACTTTAGGTTGATATGAAAGCAACTTCATACGACTCAATCCAATTCTTCTCTGTCTTAATTCCAGGAAACCGTTTATCGAGAGGCTGAACATTGGCTCTAGGTATAATGTGGGACTGCTGAATTGTTTCAAGTTGTATTTTCGACATTTTAGCCACACGTCCAAGATTCGACTTCCACGGAAAATAATATTTTCTGTAAAGTTTTATCTGTTGATCGTCGTGGAGTTTAATGTTTTTGATAAGCATTATCAACACTGTTTAGGGCGTTTTAATTAATTTGTTCGATAAAGTTTCGATCTCTATCGCCAGAATATGAAATATGAGGGCCTTACTAAACGCAGGGTGGTTTGAAGAGAAAAATGCGTAAATTAATGAAGATTTATTTCTGCAAAAAAGGAAAATTCCCACTCAGGTTGGATTGTTTAATTCTTCCCCACATTTTATTAAGCTTTTACAGGTTCTAAACATTCAAAATAATTATATAAATATGCTCAATTCTCGTTTGCAGTGGAAATTGTGTAATATATATTTACTTTAGAATGTTTTGGAAGCGGCTTTATGAGTCTCAATTCAATTCTTCTCGATCTTGTTTCTCGAAACCATATCCGTGACACTGGGAGCAAATGAAAAGTCTATTATCATATTACCTCAGTCTAGCGGAGGATTAAACTTGGAACCTGTTGATCGAGAGGCTGAACATGGACTCCATGAAAATAGTTTTGTCATAATTTGGCACTACTAAATTGTTTTAGCCAATGCAACGTCAATGATGATTACATCCAGTGGTGTATTAAACTCGGAACCTGTTGATCGAGAGGCAGAATATATATATTCTAGGAAAGTAATTTCGTTATTATTTGGAACTGCTCAAATGTTTGGATTTCGATTTGGAAGCTTCCTTAGACGACAATTTGGGTTTTGAAAATGATAGTTTTTGTATAGAGAATAGCCACTAAAATATTGAGGCAAAAGTAGAAAATTCTGATCATCAGCATTTTCTTCTTTTGTCTCAATGTTTTCTCAAACATTTCATATTGGGGACGTAAAACCCCTGTCTTGAATGGGACAGGGTTAAAACTATATGTGCGACACTTTAGCGACACGTCGAAGATTTGACTTCCACGGAACGTAATATTTTCTGTAAAATTTTATCAGTTGATCGTTGCGGTGTTAAATGTTTTTGATAAGCATTATCAACACTGTTTAGGGCGTTTTCATTAATTTGTTCGATAAAGTTTCGATCCCTATCGCCGGAATATGAAATATGAGGGCCTTACTAAACGCAGGGTGGTTTGAGGAGAAAAATACGTAAATTAATGAAGATTATTTCGGAAAAACTGTTAAAAAGTCAATGTTATTTCTATTCATTTCGGATTTGTTTGATTTTTTGTGTCACATTTTACTCAACTTTTAAAACAACCTGAATAGATCTAATTCTAAAAACAGGCTAAAATCTCTCGTTACAGAGAAAATTGTGTAAATATATTTACCTTAGATTGATTTGCAAGCAACTTTGAACGACTAAATTAAATTCTTCTAGATGCTCTTTTCTGGAAACCATACGCGCGAGAGCATGAGCCAATGATTATATTACCTCAGTCCATTTGGCAATTAAACTCGGAACCTATTGATCGAGAGGCTGAACATGAATTGCTGAATTGTTTAATGCTACATTTATGATATTTTAGCCACACGTCGAAGATCTTGCTTTTTGGATTTGCACTGAAAGTATTAGTCATTGAAACCCCCATGATTATATTCCCTATGATAGTTTGAACTCGAAACCTGGTGATATCATAAGTAGGCTGAACATAGACTAGATCTATATGCCAATTGCCTTGCTATAACTTGGTCGGACACCGATCTGGAGAAGGGGACCCCTGGAGAAGGACTATGAAGCAACTTAAAATTATATACCGCAAATATTAAGGACTGCATTCATGTCAATAACTTTAATAATTGGAATATAATGCCTGATTTTTATGCTATTGAAAATCATTCAAAACCGTTTTATGGTCATTCAGAGATTCACATGACGTCGGCATTTTCTCCGGGCGATGTCGTGATCACTATGTGACTTCCCAGAAAGTGTCGAACTTTATTCGTAACTTATGGAAGCACTGAAGGGCAATTTTGACTTGCGACTAATGATTTAGGACTTGTGACTTGTGACTTGTGACTTTTGAGTTATGACTTGTACAATTTGGCTCGGTGCAACACTGTTGTAAGTATGTACGAATTCCACATGCCAATACAACATTGTTGCAGTTTCTTCTGGATGTCGCTCAATGACAGAAAAGTCGTGCATTTTCATGTGTCAACATTCTCATGCTCGCCCATTCTAATGGCACCTTCGAACGTTTATAATACGTTTGGAACCGTATCAGTGATAGTTTAGCAATTCACCTAAAATATCCAATTTCTGTTATTTTTAATAGCAGAATTATCTTTATCAATGCTAAAAAGTACAGTTTGAAACTAGTACACAACTAGCATTTTTTGATATTTACGAGAAACTAAACCGAGATAAGAGCACATTGTTGGTTTATTTTTAGCCACTGTTGTTCTATTTTTAGAGTTACGATATTTTTTTCTTACGTTCAAAATTTTCTTACGATCGTTTTGTAAAACGCACTTAAGAATTCGCGTAAGATTTTTTTAGACGTAAAGTTAAGCAAAAACTTACGCAAATGTTAGTAAAACGGGCCCCTAAAGTCTACACTTTTAGCTCCACTGCCCGAAGGCCAGCGAGCTATTGTCATGGCGTTGTGTCCGTCTTGCGTCCGTCCGTGCGTGCGTTAACTTTTTTCTTTAAAAATCTTCTCCTCTCAAACCAATTGGCCAATTTTGACCAAACTTTGCAATAAATGTTCCTTGGGTGACCCTTTACTAAAATTGTTGAAAATGTGGGCGTGGCAGAGCGGGGCTTATCAGACTTAGAGAAATCACAAAATAATTCTTTAAAATCAACCATTTGGCCAATTTTGACCAAACTTGGCAGAAATGTACCTTGGGTGACTATTTAAACTGTACGTGAAATTTTTATTGGTCCATAACTGTGGGCGTGGCAGGGCGGGGTTTATCAGACTTTGAGAAATCACAAAATAATTTTTTAAAAATCTTCTCCTCTCAAAGCTATGGGACAATTATGACCAAACTTTGCAGGAATTTTCCTTGTGTGACCCTTTACTTAAGTGTTCAAAGAATTTTGATTGGTCCATAAATGTGGGCATGACAGGGCGGGGGCTTATCAGAGAAATCACAAAATAATTCTTTAAAAATCAACCATTTGGCCCATTTTCACCAAACTTGGCAGAAATTTACCTTGGGTGACCCTTTACTAAGCTTTGTCCGTGAAATTTTGATTGGTCCTTAAATGCGGGCGTGGCAGGGCGGGGTTTATCTGACTTAGAGAAATCACAAAATAATTCTTTAAAAATCAACCATTTTCAATTTCAATTAAATTGGGCAGAAATGCACCTTATCAGAATGGGCTTATCAGAATGGGAGAAATCACGAAAAATTCTTAAAAGATCAACCATAAGGACAATTTTGACCAAATTTGGTAGATATGATCCTTGGGTGGCCAAATACTTAAATTGTAATCACGAAATAATAAATGTGGCTGGGCAGGGCTTACCACAATTAGACAAACCCTGAAATATATCAATAGGCCAATTCAGACCAAACTTGGCAGAAATGTTCCATGGTTGGTTCTTTGCAAGATTTGGCAGTGCTAGGCTTACAAGAAATCAATAGATAATTCTTTCACTTTAGCCAGTGGAGCGATTCAGGCCCTCTTGGGCCTCTTTTTTAATGCAAACTCTCTTTTACAGAATGGGTTTTAAGTGTGAAATTTACAAAGAATGGTCCTGGTCATCCGACCTTGTAAAGGTCATTGGAGCTTAGCCGCTTGATGCTTTGCCACAGAGAAAATGTACACTTAATGCAAAACAGTGGAGTATATTGACACTGTGGCAATATATGTATAATAAGAATTTCATTGGTTCTAATCTGTGCGCATAGGTCTGGTGGTAGAACTCGGGCGTTGGAACCAAAGGGTCCTAGGACCTTCAAATCCAACCGATGTCATTAAAGTTTTTCTAAGCGAAAATGCATCCCAACTTTGCTTCTCTTTCAAAATGTACATAAAAGCCGCGGTCATAGCGCAGTTGGTATAGCAATTGACTCTCACTCATAAGGTCCCCGGTAAACTATTGTGGGTGAGCAGCTGTAGGCTCTGTAAGGATTGTATGGGAGTACTGGTAAGAGAAACGACAGGAATCCTTAATTATGTGCTCTTGCCGCCGTGATAGGACCACAGCAGTTGAAAGGCATCAATCAATCAATCAATCAATTAGTCAATCAATCAATCAATCAATTAGGTGTTTTATACAGTCAGGGTTGGTGTTATTTGTCAGAAATGTCATGAGAGCATTAGAATTCTGACACAGTTCAAATGCACGACTTTTCGGTCATTTAGCGACATCCATGTCAGAGCTATTGCAAAACCGTTGTATTGACATGTGGAATTCGTACATACTTACGACAGTGTTGCATATGGCATAAATGCACAAGTCATAACTCATAACTCACAAGTTACAAGTCCGAAGTCCTAAATCATTAGTCGCAAGTCAAAATTGCCCTCCAGTGCTTCCATAGTAACTTATTCGCATAAATGGAGTACCACTGAATGCTTACGACGTGAATATTTCAATTTATTTTTTGAAATTTTAGTCCTAGTTTGATTTTAATTCAAGTTTTATGGAATAATCTTATATGCATGTGAATCCGATGAACATATATGACTTCATTTCGTTCTGTAGTACGTCATCAAAGAATACTGACGTCATCAAGTAATTTTCCTTTCTAAGAAAAATAAAAAAGAAAGGAATAGAACCGTGTATGATTTCAGAGGTGCCAAAAATGATTTATATTTATGTTCCAATTTTGGAAAATTCGCGAATGTACTTGCGTATTTACTAACACAGACCAATAGATTCCTTCGTAATCACTGCGGTTTTGAGATGCATTTCGCGACAGTTTGGCTCAGAATGTTTAAACGAGACAAGTCCATTTCAGTTACAGAGATCACAACTAATCTCGGAATCGAATTATTTTATTCATCTCGTGTAAAATTTTAATAAAATTAATGTAATAACATTTTTTTGGGTGGTAGTTGATAAAATTAACAAATTAATCCGCTCAAGCATCTGCTCAATTTTTACAAACATTATGTATCTTTATATTAGAATCGAAATAATCCATGTTCGACCGCGGTATATCGTAACATTATTGCATAATATGTGTGTTTTCGGGCAGTTATCAGTATTGAATAACGAGAAGAAACCGGGCCGATGTCGTGAAAAACCGGTCTTTAATCGGGAGATTCTCGTGCGATATCGGACTAGTTTTGCACTAAAATATCCTCGATCGGGGATTTGTTTTGAGTGATTCAGAAAATTGGAAATAAAGCCGTTCGAATTTTGTCATTTTCCTTTTCCGCGATGTAAAATCTTGGAAGACCCCCTTTACACCCTAATAAATAGTAAACCAGTTATCTCCCAGTGTAATCATATCTGATTGCGTAATATAGTGACGTAGGTTTCTAGGAATAAAAAAGTAAACAGAAGGGCAGCTGACGGATTTTAAACTATAACTGGATTTTGTTGACGGTGACGGATAGAGATTAGAATTTAGTGGTTGTCTATCTTATTGTAAGTGAATGGTCTAGGTCAAATGTGGTGGTAAGCCTATGTGTTTTTTGTTCTTCTTTAAGTTACTGCAATTGATTTTTTTTTCTTTTCAACTTTGTTTTTTTATTGAAATGGACGAATGTCCGAAACGAACCAGAGATCTACCTCGGAAATTCCTATTTTTTTTTATTTCTCGCACTGTAATGAACATAAGGATATCCAGAGTATGTTCCCAAAACACAACTTTGTCGAATTGTTACAATTTCGCCAACTAAAATGAAGATTATGTCAGTAAAATACGATAAAACCTAACTACATAGCTACACGATGAAAAGCTAACGGCCCATATAATGGATATTGTACACACGCAATATATGTCAAGTCAAATGTCGGGAAAATGCGGTATCTGTCGGCGTAAATGTGGCTATATTTTCACAAAGGGTTTTACTTATTCATCTTATTTTATTACATTTCTTTGCAAATCATTCATATTTTATGCAATAATACCGTCAATTCACGTTTTTTGGTCGTTAACATTCTCAGAGGCCCATAAAATCGGTTATCGCTTCGAGCTTCACTCTCAAGCAAAAAAGCATTTTTTGGGCCTCTGGGAATGCTAACGACATCAAAAACGTGAATTATCCCACCTCTGAAATCATGCACGGCTCTATTTTTGTTTTCTACTTTTCTCAGAGAGCAACCTGATGACGTCACCTCTATATAATGACACCATAAATGACGGAACTGAATGACACCGTATCTCTTCATCGGATTAAAGTGCAATGTTAGAATGATTCTTGTCCAATGGTTACGATCAAGAACATCTATGTAACTTCACGCCCCATGCAGTGTTTGCAGTTATACAAATAAAAAAAGATATGGACCATCTAAACTAAACAGGACTAGTATGCACATAATAAACTCCTAAACAAGACATGGTTTTGATGCCACTTAAGGAAAAGATAATCAGTATTTTCTCTGTTTGTTTCAATATTTTTAAGGCTATAATAAATGTACAAAGAGTTCATCTGCATCTCATACCATTGTCAAGACCTACCAAAGTACACACCTTACTCTCCGTTTTTATACCAATACCATCACTTTTTGTGAATGTTCTCAGCTTTGACAAGATACTGAGCAAGCCCTTTCTATCAAAATCGGGGAGTATGGCAGTTACTCTGCAAGGCCTTTCAATGTAGACAATCATGTGCTTGGATGGAAATTAAAGAAAATGCATGTTTGTTGACAAAAGTAAAGGCATACACGTCATAGTAAACTCACGTGATTGCCACCCATGAGTCTCTTATTTAGATATAAGAGCGTTTACATTCTCTTTTCTTTGATACCACGAGTTCTTGTAAGCCTCTGGTATTCGCGTTACACTGTGTGTGCTCAACATATAATTTGTCACTGCGTAATATGCACGTTCCTCGAAAACAAACATGCATTTAGAAACAAAACCAACCTTAAACTTGTTATTATCATGATTTGATTTTAATGTTAAGATTTCTTAGACATATATTGTTTACAGAAAAAATATTGCACAATTGTAGTGTTTAGAGAATCTGTCAAACACTTTCTTTGTTTATTGTCGGTGTAGGTAGTTTTTAACGTTATAATTGTACGTTATATGTAGGTATTAACGTATTATTAACGTATTGTTTTGGATGACATAATTACGTGGATGTTTCTGGTAATGATACAGTGTGCTTACATTGTTGTTTTGCTTTATTACCTTTACTAATTTGAGAACAACAAATCTTAATCTAAATTTGCAGACAAAATATGGGAGGAAGATTCCAAATCTAAAATTAAAAGATAAATGTTGAAAAATATAGAAAATGTGAAAAAGTGCTGTTAAGAGACAAACAAATTCCCAATCTGAAAAATGTAGTAAAAAAACATGTGCATGTACTTGCTAACAATGGGGATCGCAAAAAGATATTGTATTCAAGACAATGATCTTTAAAACACCAGAAGCAGTGTCGACTGATGTTAAACTTTTAAATATTTCCACTTTGTAGTTTTATTATGAACATTAAATTACAGAATTAAGACGGTAATACATGTATCTTTATTATCTCTGTTGAATGTACATGCATTCCACTCGTGTTTGACTAAAGATAACATAATATATATACATGTACTTGGGAATTTACATACATAGCAATTACAGACATTTAAATGAAATCGGATGGAAAAGGGATATATATATAATTATGTTTGTACAATAGAATGTATGTTTAGGGTTGCTCGCTTACACCGAAGACGTCAGAATTTGTTTGTTTTTTGCCAGAACTTCTACAAATTCGCATTTCGCTTTGTATCAGAGAAATGTTATTTTATCTTGTTCAGTTTTTTGTCATTACGCCTTACAAATTGGCCGTGATTACTACCAGAAGAACCTAATTGGCCACAATTATATGCAGGTGCGCGTGTGATTATTACGCTAGTGTAATTCTAACGTTTATTAGAAAAATCGAGAAATAATGCGGAACCCTCTTGTTTTATGCTTTGAAGTGATGATTTCGCCATCTTTCGGACGTAAAAGCCATACACGCTCTGTTCAAGGGCGGGACCAGCGAGGTTCTAATAAATGATCCGCATGTTCTAGAATTGAATTGAACTTGTTACGTAAGTTTAAAATGAATTAACACCGTTTGAATCAAAGAAACGTCTGTTTGTTTCAACATCTATGTAAATAAAATGAACATGTTTTTGAAACGTGTTGAACAATTCTCACACCGCAATTAAGAAAATGTATTTGTTTTACGACGTCATTTCATCGTTTGGTAGCGTTCGAAACGCCGATGTAACTACATGTAAAGGCGAACATGATTGTGTGGTAGTGTTTTCTTTCGCTAGTTTCTACACTCAACCAAATTTATAAGTACTCCGTTTTTTATTCTGCGCAAGATTTTCCCCGGTACAGAAATATCAAAAGTCGACTTTGTTTATTATTTCCTAACTTCATTACTTGACCGATATCATTTTCATTTTGCAAAATTATTGTACTAAAAGGTAACTTCTGGCCAACTATAGAAAATTGAAATATACCTTCTGCGTTTCGTACACGAATCCCAAGTGTTTAATTTACAATTCATTATTTTATGAGTCGACGTGCCAAACATAAAAACATAACATGCATTGGAAATCTCAACAACAACAATCCCTAACAATTGGTGTTTTACACGGTGGTGCAATTCAAGCGTAGGTAATATTCTAGTATCCACATTTCCGGCCGTTCTTCACAAATTGAATTCAAAGTATCGTTCTTTACTGTCAAAAATAACATTTTTGTTACATTTGTGCTACTTTTCCAAAAGAAATGCAACCTGTATCATAAATGTACATGCAACTGCTATCACCCAACTTGTAGCCGAGTACAGACAAACCGGAAGTGCCGACAACCTACCAAGACAACCACGTGATAGGAAAACAAACCGGAATTAGGACCATGAAATTGTTCTGTTTCGCCTACGTGAGCTTGAGCGTTCAGTGGCTGCCACAGAAAGGGATACATTATGCCATCAAGGGAGACCATTCAGTGTCCGAACTATCCGATAATGGATCCATTCATCATGTCCATGTACAAGACGCAAATACCATGGCCTCACAACTAACACGTTCATGTTCAGTTGGCTAGGATGCATTTAACTTGCTGATTGTGAAAAGGTGTTTACTTACGATTTACTCTCCAGTATGATGATGATCTTGCACATGCTCAAGCGAGCGTAGACAACCTTAAGTCGACTTCTTAAATATTAAATACATATCCCTACAGCATATTATAGGAATTACAAAATGTTTATGCCTTCCTGATACCATGCTATTCCGTTAGTAAACAAGAGACACACAAGACATTGACTTTGTGATTTTTGCTACCAACAGTGGTCTCCGTTAGCTGCTTCCTGTTCAATTCATGTTGTCGTGAAGTTAATGAAAATTCAATATTTGATGGTGATATGGTTAAATTGAAGTTCTTTCAAATTTTGTTAAGAACTGTTGTGCCTATCCAGAGATATGCTCTATGATACAGTCGGAGTACTTATAAGTTTTGAGTAGTGAATCAGTAGGCCTGATCAGTATGATAGGTTGCTTTAAAGTCTAGAATCTACGAACTTATGGTCATATTCTACCGACTCTTCACTTTGCACCACGACAAATGAGTTTCAAGTCGTCTGTTTACAGTCGGCGCCTCTGGCAGCCACAGCAATTTGGCTTTCAACTCTCCCGTGCACCAATTGATACACCTGGATGAAGAGGAGCAATGAAGGGTTACTCTTTTGATCGGAAGAATTCATGTGGCATCGGCGGGGTTTGAACCTAGGATCCTTCGATCCCGAAGACCAACTACATCACGACGTCCCACATGATATTGTTTGGGGTGGGTGGGTGTATTTTTTGTGTTACATCTCATAATTCAAAATCCAATTGAATGAAATATAATTTACTTTGAATTTATATAATCTGTGCTAATACATTTTTGTAAAGTTTGCTGCGTTTCTTTTAGAATATAGGGTAAGCTAAACTTTATGCTTCGAATGGGTTTAGCAAAACTATCGCAAATATGTTTAGTGTAAATAGACCTGTAAACGAGTTTTCTAACATTTTCTACTTTTGCTTCGATAATAATTATGTGCAATATTGAAAAGAAAAAAACAACAACAACGACAAAACACAAAAAAAGCCCAACAACAACAACAACAACAACAACAACAACAACAACCACAACAACAACAACAACAACAACAACAACAACAACAACATCATCATCAACAACAACAACAACAACAACAACAATAATAATAATAATAATAATAATAATAATAATAATAATAATAATAATAATAATAATAATAATAATAATAATAATAATAATAATAATAATAATAATAATAATAATAATAATAATAATAACAAGCAAAACAAGCAAAAACAAGCAAGCAAACAAACAAACAAACAACTATTTTCTCTTTAAAATCCACTTTTTCGTCAGCAGCATCTTTCAATTTGGTAAGTTTATTTTTGCATGAGAATTGAGAATATATGTTCAGATGATTATTTTCCGTTACACGTGGTCGAAAAAAATGAACAGTTGGTTCCACATAAACCATTGTAATCTCTGCTAAACGCCCGCATTATGCCGGGAATCAGTGGGGACTTCCACACAATCGGAACGATTCTGTTTTTGTCGCCTATATCAACGCTCGAACTCTGTCACCTTACAATCCTTTAATTGACTTTCATTAGTTTTCTCGACAAGCCCTCTCTTATTCCTGGTCTAATGATAACAATTTGTGTGTGAGACCTTTGTCCCCGGAATTAGCCTTTTCACACGGGATATCGCCTTCTGTATTGACGAATTGGGTGTGATAAGAAGAGCCCATGGATAAAACGGGTAGTGCTGCGCTTATGGGGAAAAAGAATGATAGAGTTTTTTAAGCTTGTATCTAATCAATGAACATTAAAGCAAATCTCGTCTGGAACATATTGTCGTTTTGCTTCGAAAACATCTTGACTGAAGCCTTTTTCAAGCTGCAGTTTCGACGCATTTGAGAAAAAATGAGGATATTTCTAGACAATGATTGCTTGTAAGTGTATGAATGTTTACGGTGTACCCCAATCTACGGGCATCATAAGTGCTACGGAAGTCCTTTCGATTGTGATTTTCTTAAAACAGCAACCAGCATCACAAAAAGCGTTTTATAGTTAGCGTAAAGAAACACCATGCTAAGATCACAAAATATGTTTCTGGCGTGTGAAAGGACTAATAAGCACATTGTCTTCCGTGGTGGCCATTAGGGCTGGGAGAATTCATTAATCCCTCAATATGGCGTATTAAAGGGGCAGTAATTGAGCCAAATGAACACCGAAATTGCCCCCTCTGACGACCGAAAATAATCGAAAATGATCGATGTGTTGCGACAACCAGAACGAAAGTGAATTTCAACTCTGCAGTCGAAATGACAACTTGAGGAGTAACGTTGCTGAAAAACCACAATTTCCGAATGAAATTTAACTATCTTCCACAATTGAGATAAGTTACATGACATTGTGTTTGAAAGCTATGGGCTTACAGTCTGTACTAGAATGTTCCAAAAATGAAAATCGTTTCCTATGGAATGACGGAAAATGTAACTTCAAGAAATACCTCTGCTTTAAAGGACTCATGACCCGTTTAAACACAACTCTTGACGTCCATACCACGTCTGAAATAGGATGCACGGGACACCGTTTTGACCAGGTCTATAAAAAGTGTAGACAAAGATAATCATGCACATGTATGAGCATAAGCGTAAGCATTTTTTATGCTTAAAGCACACCGTTCATCCAGATACAAAATACACGGATTGGTCTTCCAAACGCGGATGTAAACAATGCTATTTTGATCGGAGTGAGTATTTATCATCTTTAATTACAACGAATATCGGCTGAGTTGATTTTTGTGTTACATACGATGAAAACGTACATAACTTTGCCAATGTTTACCTAAAATCCTGTCTCATAAAATCTTTTAGTAAAGGAAATATATGCTACTGAATCTGACTTTGATGCACGAAAAGAGAAAAATCTTGGTAAGAATGTATGTAAATTATAATTAAAGCACATAATTATTGTCAAATTGATGTTTCACGGAGGATCGGGGATCGCTTCAAGTGTTTTCTTTACAAGAACCCATAAAAAAGTACAGAAAAAGAAAAAGAACTATTTGAAATTGGGTAATGTCAGTTGCTATGGTGCAACATACCACGGCGCAAATTCTCCAGCAGGTAAAACAAACTCGGACCCATCGATACAACCGACACGGATATTAAAAACAAATTCCGGTCTTTTTTTAAGGAAAATTGGCTGCATCCTTGTTAAAACCAATTTTATATCGTCTAGAGTCTAGATGTTTGGTTTAAGACCAATTATGGCTTATTTTGGCTTACTAAAACTAAAAGGCTTGTGGATGAGCACTTTCGACGGTAAAGACATTAGTAAACCATGTTTACATGTTTTATAAAGAGATAGGCGAATATCAGCTGCATATTAACAGATAAATTATCCGTGTCTTTGTTTTCAATCTTTAAATTCTAGGATTAAAACCCTCACAATCATCTTGTTTCATTGCAGTTTGACAGTGAGCTCAAAACGGTTTTCATCTTCGATATTCAAACACCAACTCTATTACGCATGTCTGTCAATTATTACATGTAAACATACGGTATATGGGTGCATTTCTTTCATGAAGATATTGCCAAGAATATTGATCATGATTGTCTCTCTTACTCTTTAGTGTGGGTTGAAGCGAAAGTCTTTATGAAAGGCCCTCTACGACAGCATGTAAAACAAACTACATAGGCGTAGGAAGAGGGGGCCAGGGGGGGCCTGGCCCCCGTAATAATTTAGAAAAGGGGTCTGCCCCCCTATGGCCCCATAATACACCCATATTTCCATTTACATAAATGTTTGCCCCCCCCTATATTATAAACCTTCCTACGCCACTGAACTATGAATGGAAATGAACATAAATTGCGTAGATTCAAGAACTAGTAATCATACCTCTGGAAGACTTTGGTTGTGAAAATAAGGACTTACATTGATTGTTGATCCTGCACGCAAAAATAACAAAAACTAATACAGTGCTGTCCGGCAAGTCTGCGCACTTGAGAAACAAGATCGAATTCGCCCTTGAAAATATGACTTTAAGCTCACCAATGACAAGCATAAATCAAATTAGTATCTGTTTAAACATTTCAATCTAAAATTTCTGCAAAATTCCCCCAAGCAAGAAAGCGTTAAATCCAAAAAATTATTTCGAAAGTGCTTCGTAGACAATTATGATAAGCATTTAATCGTAGACGGTGACTGATCATTTAGGTTAAACTTCATATTTAAAGTTTCTGATCAAGTAAATCTTTCTTCTTCTTTTTTATTCAATTTTACGTCCCTTTTAAGAATATTTTAACCCGAATGTGACGGGACAGTAAGTAGGTGGTGCGAAAGCAGGAGAACCCCAAGAAAAATCACCTGGTACACCTGCAAGCAGAACTTGGCTTCTCTCATATGTGCCTCGTATAGGTCTCAAACACACACAAGACACAGCGGTAACATGATCAAGTGATTGAGGCCGGTAATGAAATATCATCGCTCTGAACTACTTCTTTAGGAAGGCTTTTGTCTCTGGAATAAATAGAACAAAGATCATTCGAAACCACAGTTTGGTACATAAGATAAAATTCTTAAGCGTGTGATGCAAAGTAAATAACCGACTATAAAAGTCAACGGGATGCGGTTATAGCACGTTTACTTGATAAAAATCAAGTATTTGTCATTGCATTTTAATTAGAAACGCCATTTTAAGTGTTTTGCACTATTAAACCCGATTCTCGCATCCGAGTTTGTTTTAACCAAATTATGTGGATCATCCGTGGTGTGTGGTATCAACATCCGTGGTAAGTTGTACCTTGAAGCAAACTAGGCTACTTTTTAAACATGGCTTTAGACACCCAAAATTTATTTTTCCAGTTTGATGAATGGTATAGATTTGTTCCATAGATGTCGAAAACTTATTTTGAAGAGATATTTGCTCGAAACCAGTTAAATAATTTCTGCAAATATAAAACAAAACGGGAAGTAGGCGAGAAAACAGTGATTTGCGATTTAAAATCGCTTGTATCTATAGTTTACTCAAACCTTTTGTTATGAAACTGCAGCACCCTCAAGATAAACTATTTTGCATCAGCTCTGCACAAACACTTTTTATATTGCGGCAATAAAAAGGCTATATGTTGATGTTTTCTTACCTTGTGTATTCCCACGCTGTTGATTTTCAAATCCGCGTTTGGAAGACCAATCCGTGTATTTTGTATCTGGATGAACGGTGTGAGTATCCTATAAACAATTTTGAAACTGCTTAGAATCTAAGATTGATTGCAACATATCCACTGTGATACATCTATAAACTGGCATACCGTGTATTCTGCTCTTGGAACTATGTATAGGTGCCTTCTGCTTACCGTGTTTTTTGTTTCTTTCGAAATATATTTCATTAACGTGTACAGGTATATACGATATATAACATCAAGACTATACTTTCTCCACTGAAAAGTAAAACAAAATGCATGGAGTAGAGTCAAGTATTATGTCGAGAGGTTGGCACAAAACAGCCGCAAGCCCAAGGATGTTTATGTCCCTGCTACTGCGCCGACTCAACATCATGCTGCTGTGTCACAAACAATTGTATTAGAAGTTAAACTAATAAAGTTCAATTGAATTGAACTGAATTTTCGTTTTGTTGTCAGGATATCATTATCGAAAAAACAGAAACAGAAGAATGCTTTGGAAATCATGATTGAAAAACATTGCTTTTTGAACGCAATTTCTTCATTTTTCACAAGATCGTCTACGAAGAAAGACCAAAGAAAAAAACAAAATAAATCATTATTTTGAAATGGTCGTCTGCATCTTTTTTTGAATCTGGATAAGTCTAAATAAAACTTTGCAGTCTGGTAATGGGTAAATCCAGCTTTTTTTTTTCAAAATTTCCGCCCCCAAACCTGTCACCATCTCGTTATCCAGTTTGCGAGTTAATGTTTTTTCTTATTGAATTCTTTAATTTGATTTCGTCGTTTTGTCAGATTCTATAAATTGATAAAACCAATCGTCGCTTTGATGTTGACCCCTTCCGCTTTAGATCAGGATCATTAAACGCTCACAGGTGTTGTATAGTGAATGTAAAATTGTGGATATCCCATTATTTGGACATTTAAATCTTGTAATAAATGCGATGTTTAGATCATTTTTATGCTTGATCCATCGAGATGAAGATTTTTATCAACATCCAAGTTATGCAATCACATCCATAATGTCATATCTCGTTAGCCTCTTATTCTAACCTGAGCCTGGTCACTTTCAAAGGTGACTTTATCGATTATTTGTTAGCTTTGGTGACCTAAAAGGGGGTTTCTAGCCGATCAGCATACATTGTACATGTTTTGTAGGCAGCAGTATGGATACTGCAGGTTGAAATGTACATGGATACATAATATAAACATGAAAATTCACATCGGGTCATCTCACGACAACAATGATCCTGTGAAAACCCATTGACATTGATGCCGTCAAAATAAGAACACAGAGAATTGGTCATAGTTGAGCAGGATATTTTTTATGTTTTCGCTTTGGAGCATAAAATTATAGAACACACCAGTTTTGGTCCAAAAATCGTTCCAACAGAGGCAGAGACACATGTTACCGGAAATTTCCCAGACGATTTCTCTTGCAGAGTCAAATGCTCCGTCTCTGAAGTTTTCGTAGCATCAACGCATTGACTTATTGCATGTTCTACATATCCCAAATATTTTTAGCAATCCAATATTATGATAAATACATTTATATGATGTAAAGACATTCTGTGTTTCTTTTAATTAAATATCCAAAAACCCGTCTGTTATAGGTACTCATTTAAATAGTTTTGATGTACATGCATAAACATACTAATTATACGATTTCATTCTCATTGGACGGCCAGTTTTCCGCTGTCCAACATCTAACGTAAAAGACGTTCTAAATTGTTCTTTATTTCATTTGGCCTCTTGGCTTGAAATATTTCTCCCGGAAAATGATAATTCTAAAATCGCCGATTAAAGCCGAATTTATTCCGATAAATGCCGATTGGTTTATGAGCAATTGTCTAGGAGATTGGAAGCGCGGGAATTAGACGGGCTCTAGTCTATAATTAGGGTAACTCTTAACCCTCTCCCAAATGGCAAACAATAATTAAGTCTTACTTAAAAGATATTTGGCGACAAATTAATTGGCGTAAGAGGTAGAAAGAGTGTTTGTTAAATCACAGAAAATATTAACATAAAAAGAAGAAATTGCTGATAATCAGCAATTTCTTCTTTTTGTCTCAATGTTTTCCAAAACTATTTCTACCAGAGAAGCCAAGACAAAATCTTGTTTGGGAAAGGATTAAGGAAGGAAGAATGACTTGTAATGCCGTCAAATTGCAACACTTAAGCTCATCAACTGCAATCAAAGTGAGTTGCAAGAGGTCAGGCTGGAAAAATAGCAATCACTTATCGATATTAATTAGACAGATTAATCATTGAAGCGTTCTAAATACTTTCTGAATCTGTGTCTTTGTTGGGAGCATCAAAGACGGAATTCTTTTATCATTAGGGTATCTATACATATCGCCGCTTTTCTTCGAAACGTGTGACTTCCACATGATAGACCTTTTTAAAAGCTTGTACATAGTTATATGCCTAATATAGAAATAGTTCCAGTGGCGACTTTGGCACAAAACTCAGTGTACGAGTTTGCAACAAAGTTGAGTCTTGCTGAAGAACAACGCTTTTACAACCAAAATAATGATATTTAGTATGACACGATTCCTTCCATCTATTGCCTTTGTTTCCCTTTTTGACACGATAATGACCTTCTACTTGGCAGTCATTTTTAGGCATTTCCAAAAACTGCACCATCGTTTAAAACGACTATTCAACTTCAAACTTGAACAAGATTCAGTCTATTTTTTCTTAAAGCTTAAAACATCAATCCTAAAACAATTTCATTATTGACCAATAAGAGCTTACTCTGTACTTTATTTACATTGCTTGACTTTCAATAGACAAAATTATGATAGAACAGACGAGCATGTCCACATAACCGTAATACATAGACATGGCCTGTGTGTACGCATACAATCTCTTCAAAGTTGTCTAAGGTCAGCATAATATATTCTACATTGGAAAATAAAATGATATTCGTCTTCTACTAACTTTGACGATCAAACTTTACATAAACGTTGTTCTCTTGAAATGTTGTCGTAGCGACCAAATGCTATTTCTATGGTATTCCGCGAATATGTATGTACGTGGAATATGGAACTTTTTAACTTTAATCGAGTCTTTAGATATATGAATTCACAAAAAGTGTTATGTTTGAAATAAATGTTCATATTAGACAATATTTGTAGCATGTCCAGTTCGAATATTTATATTTAGAAGTTTAACGTTCTTTGAAGAGGCAGGGGGGTGGGGGGTGGGGGGTGGGGGGTGGGGGGTGGGGGTTAGAAAATGCTGATAGTCAGTCAGCAATTCTTTTTTCTTCAAGGATTTCTAAACCACCATTTTGTTTTGCCGCTCAAACTAGGCCTTGTTTAGAAAAGGATTAATAAGAGCTTGACCATTTAGCATGGTTGTAAAGTCCACTGTGTAATGCCAAAGGTTAAACCAAACAATTCTCCTTGACAAACCGATTTATTTATTTTACGAGTATTTTAAATGTCCTTTCCACGGTGGTCTTTGCTTTAAAACCCTAATGTCCGTAATGACTCTATTCTAGCCCTGCAGCGACTCACGTCAAAAGTAATGGATTTGTTGGCTTTGTAAATATTTGTGGTTATAGATATCTTGTCATTTGCTTAGGAGCTGATATACCTCACGAGCAATGACCTGGCAGAGTAGCCCATGCTAATCGAATGGAATGCTCTGCCAGGTCAATTCTCGTTTGCTATAATTTCCTATAAAATACACCAAATAAAAAGAATAAATGAATAGCAAAAAACTATGAATAATTATATAATTTTTATTTCACCAACACATCGATGTTAGAAGATGTTCAAGGGTTTATTGCATGTGTTTACAAATTATACATATGTGACCCGTCACGCTAAAAAGGACCTTATCAGAAGTAAAATAATCCACATTTTGACTAAGTTGTCAGACTCAGCACAGGCCAACCAGATCCCGTATGCGAAAAATGAACATATAGTAAGACATGGAAAACATTCTGAATTTAAAAAAAATACATTGAAGAGAAAAGTGTCGGCCCTAGTCTGGCTGCGCAGACTGCGCAGACTGACTAGGGACGATATTTTTCACATTTTCTATAAGGTCCATTTCAGTGTGACAGGTTACAATTGTAAACAAAGACAAAGGCGTACTTAATTTCATAACAATTCTGTATGTATTGATCCAAATCTTACAGGCGCTAGCCCGTGTTGGCAAGTACTTTAGTCTACTTGTACATTATTTTTATATTGTAAACATACAAATTGCAAGCAGTCATTTGCATTGCAAGTAGTGTCATTTTTTACGGTGGGTATCACAATTATTTGTTCCATGTAAGCTATCTGCAATTGCTCTGATCCGTTGGGTGTATTTAGGTAAAGGAAAATAAAAGAAAACGATGAAAACGATGATAAGACTTATTTCGTCGGTGTTAGTCTCAAAACCCTGTAACTACAGATTGAATCAAGTTACGAGGTTTTAGGATTACACCAACGATTTCGTCCTCCACATTTAATATGTTATGATGTTCGTTAATTCCATATTCAACTGGAACTTTTGTCATCTTCAACAGCTCTGGTCTGAGTTCAGTCTATAATTTTGTCGTCTGTTAAGGGCGTATAATTCATACGTTAGTCGTGAAGTGTGTTACCACGTCTTCTATTCTAGGATCTGTGGGTGGGGTTGGGCGTGAGGGGGAGGGTATGAGGAGTCCATTGTGGTCTAGTGGGCTGTTGTTATCACGAGTGTTGTTATGCATCAAGACACGCGATTCAAAACAAGATTTTCAAAAAATTATCCAGCTCTTGGGTTAGCGAAGGCATGTTAAGATTGCGATTAACCAAATCATTATGTTTTTCAACAGATACTAAGAAATGTCATGATAAAACGAACTGTAAATTGCATTTCAATCTACATTTAGTAAAACGAGGTCACTGATAGATAAATATCTAATGAAGCATCTTTAAATGATTGAATGTAGATGCATAGATGCATAATTAGGGCCTATATACGTCAACAACTTTGAAGTTAATACCCCTTCCCTCTAGACCCCCCTAAACCAACCAACCAACCAACCAACCAACCAACCAACCAACCAACTAACCAACCAACCAACCAACCAACCAACCAACCAAAAAAAAAAAAAAAAAAAAAAAAAAAAAAAAAAAACCACCTACAAATACAATGCAGACTAAATTTCAAATAGATTGAATACAGATTGTGTTACAAATAATTCCGTCGTTATTTGTCTAACGAAGATTTTTTTTCTTTTCATATCGAAATCTTACAACAAATAGCCAAATATTCACAAAATATTCACATACTCTGTGTGTACCGCCCAGCAAAATGTGCACAGAACAAGCGATATTTATCGCCTTAGAGTAAAAAGTTCGGAAGTATACGACTTTCTTCATTATTGTGAAATGTGACCCCTGACCCCGTGGCACTGACATTTGAAAAGTCCCTGCATAAACCGCTAATTTGTCCGTCCAGATCCCGAAATTAAAAATACTAAAAATGGCAAAAAATAGATCGGTGGAATTTTCTGTTTAACCCTTTCACAAACAAGACCTGGTTTTGACGCCCCTATAAGAAAACTTTAAAGGCTTGTGAAAACATTGAAACAAAAGAAGAAACTGCTGATAACCAGCAGTTTCTTATTTTGTCTCAATATTTTCTGTGCCATATTTTACACAAATTCTATCTTTTGTACCTTTCATTTTGTCAGTTTTTGAAGTGGATCATCCAAAACTTTTGCCGTTTGGGAAAGGGTTAAATCATAGGACACCACATATTTATACGGGACGATGTCCTTTTAGAGGGCAATGGCATTTGAAATGTTGGTCGTTGGATTCCACAACTGCGTAATAGTGAAGATAAACACTTTCAACGAAAAAGATCAGAAGGTATCATTTTATTTCAATTTTCGTCATAGAAGGTGATTCATAATTTTCATAAAAATGTTATGTTACACTTTCAAACATACACCCATAATGCTGCATACAGAATTAGGACAATGGGCAATCCGAGTTTCTCTGAAATGAGCGAGATCAATATATCAAAGAGCGAATTTCATCAGAGAAAACTCGGATTAGACAATGGGATTTATGTCAGTTACAGATAACCATTTTCTAAACAACAACGTTGCAAAATGCTCCAGATTTAAACGTATTGCAGAAGTGACCACCACAACCACCACCACCACCACCACCACCACCACCACCACCACCACCACCACCACCACCACCACCACCACCAACAACAACAACAACAACAACAACAACAACAACAACAACAACAACGACAACAACGACGTCGAAAAATCATACAACAGCACTAGCAACAACAACAGCAACAACAACAAAAACAACCTCCGTAATCACCACTTCCACCACAGCCTCCACGAGTATTCCACACGAGTTCTCTTCGTTTATTTTTCGTTTAATAGTATTGTATCTTTTGTTCCAAGGGCAGAAGGTCTATATGTTCATGTATGATTGCCGTTTTAAAACAAAGCCTTCATTTTGATACCACCCTGATACTGCTACAAAACGGCTCGATGAAGAGTCATCTTTCCACGGAGTTTAATACGGGAATCCCTTAATTGGCAATAATTGCTTTCTCGGAAATATTTTCCTTTCACAAACTCCAGAATTTAGCATTAAAACCGCTCCAGTAATTATACGTTAGGATCGACGTACGGTGAAGACGGCCGGATAAATGATCTATTTAGTCGTCAAGGATTTAGACATAATTCTGGGGTAATGATGGGGTTTTATGCAGGAGACTTTTACTGCATTATGGGATGGAATCAGAAGTTCATGTGGTTGTATTGGTGTCTACAACAGCGTAACTACAGTTGTAGAAAGTTGTTGTTACGAGCGTTGAATCCACTGTAAAAGAGGCATATGTTCCACTCCATATAGATCTTTTTGGTCGTAGAACTAAGTTGAACGTACTATAGTCTATAGCTCACGATAAATGACCCGGTAGAGCAGCCCATAATCGAACGATATGCGCTGCAAGGTCATTTATCGTGAACTATAACATAACCCTTTCCCAAATGGCAAACATTTTGAATGTTATTTTTTCAGCTTTTCATTAAAAAATTATATTACTAAATATGGTAAACGCTTGTTAGGTGGGTATCAGGTAGCTCGAATAGCAATGAATTTTGTGCTAAAAATAGACTTGGTTTACCGTTATGTATTGATAAACCGTCGGTGTTGTTAACGAATCTCGAAACTACGGCTTGGATCAAGCCGTAGTTACGAGATTTCACAGCAACACCTACGAAATATTACTGTAAGTCCGAAATTACGTCACAGATAACTGGCTGAAATCGGTCCCTATTTAATTAGCGATAGCACAGTACCGAAACTACAGAGACAGAGCCACTTCCACTTCCGGAGGAACTGTCGCTGTAGCCATGATTTTTGGACTATAACAGGATTTGTTGTTCAGTGATTTTCTTTTGGTCCTTAAAAGAACAACAACAACAAAAAAATGTCAAGCCCCTCTTCTATATTGTATACAAATCCTATCTGGAATCAACATAAGTTATTTTCGCCGAAAATTAAAAAGGCAAACATTTTTTCGCTTGGGAATGGATTAATCGATATGAATAGAATAGAATATATTTTATTGTTCAGTTATGCCCTTTATGGGTTAAAGGCAAAATTGAACAAAACAAATACATGAATAAACACATACATGATACGTGTACATGAGTGACGTTCCTGCTCATTGTTGTTTTGGATCCTTCTTCAGAATCCATCCAAAATTAAGAAAATGGGCATCGTTCTGTCATTCAAATAATGGAGTCGGACAAATAATTGGACAAATACATTTAATCTCTAAAAGACCGTTTTCTTTTTTCAATCAGGACGGGGCACTTATGTGTGCGTGCAAGTCAGGAGCACCGTTTAGAGTTTTTGAACCAATCGCCTAATGGAGGTTAACCGAGGTTAACCCTTTCCAAAACAGCAAAAATGGGCTGCTCCAATTTGAAAGCTGTTGTAGACAACAAAATGGATGTTGGTAATCACAACGTAATAAGAAAAGCTTAGAGACAAAAGGAGAAAGTGCTGACTATCAGCATTTTCTTCTTTTGTGCCAAAACCAAAACATTTTAATCATAAAAGCCAAAATCAGATTATTTTGGAAAAGAGTTAATCAGAATAGCATTGAAATACATTAGATGCTGATCTAAAGTGATCCATTACGGCATCAGAGACTGTTCGCTTTCTACTCAGGAAAAACACATTTACGATCTGGTGCGTAGTTGTGTATATTTGTGAAAAGCAAAATGTATGATTTTATGTTTTGTCTGAAAACAGACCTGTACAAAGAGCAAAACATATCCGGGTAAAACCAACCTCAGTAAAAGACATGGTATAACGTATTACACGTATAAGATCGTTGAATGTGGCGTTAAAAAGACGTTTAATTCCCATTTCACTTTTCAAAAACTATGTTTTGGTGCCAGGATTGGTTATTCTAATACGTATTTATATAAATGCTATCAGAGTTTTGGAATTGTTGCTGATACGCTAGAAAAGCGCTTTTAAAGTTGGGACGGAAATGACAAATAGATATACATGTGAACTGTGGTAAACAGCAGCTGATTTAATTGTAAGGAAAAAATATATATTCCTCGTATAGTTTGGCTTGAAACTTTCAGAATTTCCATAAGAAAATATGCCCTGTCAGATAGAAATAAAAGTAAAATTTGATGAACTATCTATGGAATGCCTCTTTAAATACAGTGCAGCTAACCTACATGATCAGCATGCGCGACTGCTTGCAAATTCTATGAAACAATCACATTTTGCATTGATAATGCACACGACCACTGCATTACGTGTTGGCAACCAAATATTATCACGGTTTAATTCTATTACCAAACAAGACCTTGTTTTGACGTCCTCTATTGAATAGGCTTGGGAAAATATTAAGACAAAAGAAGAAACTGCTGATAACCAGCAGTTTCTCCTTTTGTCTCAATATTTTCTATCCCAAATTTTACACGAATTCTATCTTTAACAAGATCCATTTTGTCGTTTTTAAGTGGATCACCCTAAAATTTTGTCGTCTGGTAATGGATTAATTCTATTACCCAAGTTCTGTATAATTTTCCCCATTCCTAGTTGTACGTAAACGCCTTTCGTACCCGCCCCTGACCGCCCTAGTTTCGTCCTATCTGACACCACGACAAACAACTTATAATTTTCTCCGATTAGGCCACAATAAAACCTTCATAACTGTGGTTCTTGTTATGATTTCATAAACACGGCTTTTGTGTACAAATAAGACATTGGAAGTTAGTATAAAATTACTTTCAGTCAATATCTATGTATTGTATATCCAGATAATAGTAGATCTTTACTGGCGCTCGATCCTAATATGTGAATAATATTTTTGTATATATTTAGTTTGCTATAAGTATAGTTGGGTTGTGCGAATTAACTGCTGTGCTTGTATCGCTTAAAAAGGAAGGCATGGTTAGTTGACCAGTCTCCGCAATATTAATGAAAAATGGCTGAACACCATTCAATAAATTAATGCAGTATGTCAAGTAAAGCGCTTTCTTGTATTTGTAGGGTTTTTCATTGCATTTGGATCCTTGGATAGAAATTATATATATGTACTGAAAGAGTTGAAAAATGTGGGGTTTTTGAGGAACGTAAGGTCCCATAACTTAATGACGCTGGGATCGAAAACCAGTTTCGAAGTTTCATTTTGTGTAAATCATCAATTCAAGCTATCAGACTTTTTTAAATTTGATTTTTTAAACCCCAATTTTAATTGAAATAAAAGCAGAGTGGCGCAGTGGAAGCGTGCTGGGCCCATAACCCAGAGGTCCGAGGATCGAAACCTCGCTCTGCTAAACTATTTTCTTTTCTATTCTTTTGTATAATATACAAGTAGACATACATGTAAATGAGTGTGTTAAAGGGGCCCATGTTAGATATTAGAACAACATGGGGATAGTCAGTGTTTTGAACATTTGGGTGGTGCATTGCATTATCTTTAGTAAAAAAGAAAAAAAAAAACAAAAAAAAAAAAAAAAAAAAAAAAAAAAACACTGGTACAACGTTTTCTACTGTCTATCAAGGTCGTGTTGTATCAATGTTTCCCCAATGTTACTATAGATAGAAAGAACGGGTAGTTAAAGTTAGATATAGACTTGATTTAGAAATCAAATCGGTTTTATAAAAAATAATCTTCGACTTTCAACAAAAATCTCGTAACTGCAGCTTGTTTTAAGCTGCAGTTACGAGATCTTTGTTGAAAAGCAGCATTAAATCGCTTCAACACGACCCCAACCACGCGAATTCGTTGTAAATCTCATCCGTAGCCGACCAACAGGTCCCGATGACGTCTGCTTGCCGCCTTTTCCCGCCTTCTGACCGCCTAGTTGTCTCCCCTATAATTTGAAGGAGCCCCACTGTTTAATTACGGCTGAGATGTAGTAAAAGGGCGGAAATATCCGAATTAAAGGCAATGATTAACTCGGCTTGCAACCACCTGCCTGAGAACAAATAGATTTCATTAAGTTTAAACCCTTGAGTGCTTTGAAACATTTAAAATGTTTAAAAATTCAAAGTTGAGTTTTAATTTTAGACGGTGTCTTGTATACTATTTGAACAGGATACGTGGAGTTTTGTATATGAGTAGGCCTGCATCGCTGCTTCTTCGAAAACTTCATTTTGGAATGGGTTAACTATCAAACGAGGCTACATTTGATTATCAGCAATTAAAATTTCTTCTTTTTAGTCAATAGTTTCCAAAATTATTTCTCAAAAGCACGTCTTCTTTTGGGAAATAGTTCAGGAAATAAGTTCTTGTATTCCAAACAAATTTATTCTAATCAATTTATTTGCAGACTATTTGCAAGATATTATGATGAACTTGACTTCATAGAAATACTTTCACATTCGTTTATGCATAGAAAATTGTATTTATGAGAACCCCAGCGAGTTTACCTGTTTTCACTGTAGGTAGTCGTAAGAAAAAATCATACGTCTAATATATTTTATGATCTTCATTTACGTTTCATATCAACTTTTGATTTGAAATACGCGAAAAATGCTTTCATACGAGTGCACATTGGAAATAATTTTGAAAACGGTCTCTGTGGCACTTTAGGTACAGTAGGTACAGTTAGTCCAATCAAACTGTACAAACATGCATTTATATTATATGTAATAAAGAGGCTATTAGAGAACATCATGGATCTTGATCAGACTGTGCGTATGCACAGGGTGGTCTGGATCTATGTTTGTCTCCAATGCCATAAAGGCAGATCCGGATTTTTATTATCCCAGTACATATTAATCAGAAGAAATGATGTGACTTATATGTATTTTATGACATTATTTTATGTTTCATACCCATGTTTGATTGCTAACTCTTTGAAATATGCACGAAATATGCAGTAGTATGCAGGCCTATATATTAGACATGGTCTAGAAAAAGGCCCTTGGTGCATTTGTGACCAAACCAACATCCTTTTCATGATAATATTTCCTTTACTATTGTCAACAAACAAGCACTTTTCTTATTTCACTTTCATTTCATTTCTAAAAAGAAACATTTCCCATGTTGAAAAACATGAAGTACCTTCCATACTTTCTGATTTATTTTGATAACAAAGGGTCCCTAAATTTCTTGTCATTTGAAGCTGGGTACATTCGTGAAAAGAAAGGTGATATGGAAAAAACTCAAATTTTAACACAATTCTGTAATTAGAACAGAAACAGTCGATATAAAAATATTACATTATTTTGTCATCTTTCTAAATATAATATTTCTAAATCTTTTAAAAATACAACAAACTCGTGTGGTCGACATCACGGTGGATAATCACGTGATACAATATTTTCAGAAAATCTTCAATAATTTTGTAATTACTCGACCAATGTGAATTCGGTTTGAAGCAGAGAATGTGGACAGACGTCACGCATTACATGGACGTGGTTGATTTTTGAAAAATCAACTGATAAAAAAGTTATTGAAGATAAACCAAATTTTTGGTTTATCTTAAATAATTTTTTTATCAGCTGATTTTTCAAAAATCCAACACGCCCAGCTAATTCCTGGCATTTTCCCACCTTCTCTGCTTCAAACCGAATTCAAATTGGTCAAGTATTAAAAAAAGATATTGAAGATAATCGGAAATTCTGAGTCACGTGATTTTACACCGTGGACATGTCCGGTGTCCACTCATTCACATTTTTATAAACATTCCCCGCTGGGTCGGGTCAACCTTTCGTACTCGATTTATTTCGACCCCTCGTAATCGCTCTTTTTATTTACATCGCCTTCCATTACAGAAATTACCTTTTAAATTATCTTTAGGGTATTAGTGGACATTTAAAATGTTTTCAAAAATGGACAACCAATAATTAGTGACCACGAATCCGGCCCTTATCAGTTATTTCATCTGTCCATCCCACACTGGTCAAGTCTTTATCACTATTTCAATCAGTCTATCTGTTCAATCTCTAATTTTCTAAGGTGTCGGAATTGTCAGCTATATTGGCCACTTTTTGACGATAGTTTTGAAAATATTTACAGAACCATTTCCTTCATAAAAAAGCTTTAACGTGTCATTGCTTGTGGCAATGAAATGCGATGCGAATATTTCGATTCCCCAAATTTTGTTGATACGTTGATAATCCTGTTCGAATAATTTTCTAAAACCTGTAAAAAGGATCCTTTTTGCACATTTAATACTTGCAACAACATTAATATGTAGGCCTACGTTAATTAACCATTGATTCGAACATTTTTAAACATATACCTTAACCCTGTCCAAAAACAAGACCTTGCTTTGATGTCCGTAACGGAAAAGGTTTCGGCAAACATTGATGCAAAAGAAGAAAATGCTGATAATCAGCATTTTTCCTTAAATATCTGAGCAACATTGTACACACAGCCAATCGGTATAAACATACAGTTTGTCGTCAGCAGAAGTTTTTAATTTGAGTAGCCTTAAATTTTATGAAAAGGTCAATCCATTGTTTAATTTGATAAACAAGAGAAAAAAGCGAAAGATGTAAATGCACACACATCTTCGAACCTTGACAACAAAATCTTTATACATAGTGGTATCGTATTTTCTTTTTTTCTCTCAATATTTTGTCATCCTGACAATCAAACTTCCATGTCGTCGCTTTTATTGCAAAACTTCGTACCTCCAGATTTGATAAAGCTAGAGTGACGATGTTTTGCAATAACACCGATGATATTTATTTTTTTCTTTTCGATAGGTCAATAATTTTGTCGTTCTGGAAATGTAGGAGTCTATTACATGTGCATATTTGTCTGCGCGCAGAAAGGCAAAGAAACAATTTCAAACGTCTCAAATCAATTGTCGGTCATGAAAAGTCCCTCCTTTTGTTCAGTAAATAGCGAAATGACATCTTCCTTTAAATATACGAGATACCTTCGTGTATGACTAACTCGAAATTTGGTGGGAAAAAGATTTTTATCAACGAAGAAAGTTGTTGGGTTATTTTGACACAATCAGCAGAAAGTATGGAATGTATTTCGGTACTTGGTGCACTTTGGCCAACGTTGCGCTGATGAAACAGAACAAAAATGCAACAAATGAATACAAAAACATATTATCATTTATCAATGATAAGTTTTTTTAACATTGAATTAAACAGAAAAGAATTATAACTATAAGTTGGTAATCCCATTTTGTTCCCGTTGCTCGTTTCGGAGGATAGATAACGCTTTTCTAAAAATTGAGGGAACAGAAGATAATCTTGATAACAAGTATTTTCTCGTTTTTCTATGATCTATTATTTAATATGATTTTGATCCTTGGTAATGATGATTTTGTTACTAGCAGTTCCACAAGCAAAATTTATACCAGTGTAAAGGGATGATATTTAACCTTAATCAAGATCTTCTAATTAATTGAGGGAGAAAACAACAACAATGATAAAACAAATAACAACTTTTAATTTCGTTGAATTATGCCTAATGATAGTTTACTTTTTTTTTAATTCAGATGATGTTTCATATGAAGTTTACTTTTGTTACGATGCTTGCATAATTGAACTTTATATGGTGGCTGATTTATGCCATGTCGTGTTGTCGCCTTGCACCCCGCCATGTCGAAGGCGACAAGTCGCCAAAACGGCCATTTGTCGTGATGGCGGGTTGGCGGGTTGGCGGGTTGCAAGAGATAACACGACAAGGCGACATGTCGACGTCGTGATGGCGGGTTGTCGGGTTGTCGCCTTGCAACCCGCCATGTCGAAGGCGACAAGTCGCCAAAACGGCCATTTGTCGTGATGGCGGGTTGGCGGGTTGGCGGGTTGAAAGAGGTAACACGACAAGGCGACATGTCGACGTCGTGATGGCGGGTTGGCGGGTTGTCGCCTTGTCGCCCCGCCATGTCGAAGGCGACAAGTCGCCAAAATGGTAATTGTCGTGATGGCGGGTTGGCGGGTTGGCGGGTTGAAAGAGGTAACACGACAAGGCGACATGTCGACGTCGTGATGGCGGGTTGTCGGGTTGTCGCCTTGCAACCCGCCATGTCGAAGGCGACAAGGCGCCAAAACGGCTATTTGTCGTGATGGCGGGTTGGCGGGTTGGCGGGTTGAAAGAGGTAACACGACAAGGCGACATGTCGACGTCGTGATGGCGGGTTGGCGGGTTGTCGCCTTGTCGCGTTCCGGTCGCGCATGCGCACTTACATACACATGAGAAATCAAAGTACTGAAAGTACCGTTGAAGAGCAAATTAGTTTCTGGATGTGGCAACATCCATAGAACTAGGAATTTCGTGAATATTATAAGATTTTAATTGAGGCTCGGTTGAATAAATTGTTTGAAAATATCAAAGTTATGACATTCTTGCATCTCCTGAAGTCTAAAAGACACACAGACGAAAACTAATCCCCTATTTTCTGTCCATAGACACGGGATAGATAATAATGGAAATATATGTATTACTTCCCTTTATATTTCTTTATAAAAATATAACATCTACTCGTTTATGGGATAAAAAATCAAATCACTGTAAGCTCAAGCCTTTTATGCAATAAGTATTCTTTCTATTATGCATATTTACTTGAAGTGCTTCTGTCCGATTAAAAACGTTTGGAATGGAAAAAATTTTTTTTTGACTTATATATATACAACTTTTTGGTGATAGCGTATTACATCACACTAGTCTATGCTCATTTAATCAAACATTCCCGAACGGTATTTGGTTCTGATACCACAAGTGGGCTAATCCTTCGATTAGTTAAACTTTTGTCCGAATTCCACCACCACTTTTGAAACAAGTCATTTCTGTAATAACACCAAATTCGTCGTCTGCAAGAACAATCAGGGCCAATCTTCCATATTACTAATAGATCTAATACTGACCAATTCAAAAACGATTTAAAGCAGAGAAGGTAGACATTAGTCAATGTTTAGATTGGCATGGTAGATTTTTATAAAACAACAACTGAAAAAAAAGTTATTGACGATTCACTAAAATTTTGATTGGTCGACAATAACTTTTTTATCGGCTGATTTTTAAGATCCTGTGTATTTAGCAAACCCCTGGTGTTTTCCCGCTTTCTCTGCTTCAGATCTTTTTTTTTGTCTAATAGGTCATATATTGACAGAATTATTGAAAAACATTGAAAATGTGTCACGTTACTCCGTACCGCGTATATACCAGGCTGCATCTCTTCGTTATACATTGAATTATTAGCATATCTAAGGTTATCGTACGGGTATGGAGCTTGAATCCTGATGAAACTACCCTAGACACATGCACGGATCCAGAGGGGGGGGGGGGTCAGGGGGTCATGTACCCCCCCCCCCCCCCGGAATTTGGCGAAAAAGGGGTTATTGTAAAGATTGCTGGTTATGCCCCATATAAGCTGCACCCTTCTTCCCTGTGTGCCACAACAAACCATTGTTATACTTAGTCCTTCATGGTATGACATGTATCTGCATGAATCCAGGGGTGGTCAGGGGCCTGACCCCCCTGAAATTTGGCGAAAAAAGAAGTTATAGATCGGTAAACCCCCCTGGGAAAAATACCTGGATCCGCGCTTGAGACATATGCTTCAAAATCTATATAGCCTGGTGCGTTCTTCTAGCATAAGACTAAAACCGGGGTTAGAAGGCTCCAAATAAAAAAGTCTTTCAAGAATTTTCATATTTCGTAATGATACCAGCTTTCTATCCCCCGCCTCAACATTCTCTGTACGATTTTATACACATGTTCTTTATACACATGTACCGACATGCACTCTGTCGTTTGCAGCAGCTTCAGACTCTTAACCCATTACCACACAATAAGTCATTTGACTCCCTACACGGTATTGGCTTTGGAAAACATTGTGTAAAATGAAAAAAATGCTTGTGACAAGCTATTTCTCCATTTTCCACAATATTTTCTACCCTAAAAGAAAACATGTAGGCTAAATGTTTTTAATTCCTTTCTCTTAACACTTTCCCAAAAGAAGACCTGATTTCGACATTCCTTAAAATTAAGATTTGGGAAAATATTGAGACAAAAAAGAAACTTCCTATCACCAGCAGCTTATCTGTTTGTCTCAATTCTTATGCTGTGATATACATGTATATTCTACATTAATTTTATTTTGTGCCATCTTAAAAGTTTGCTTTTGAGGAAAGGGTCAAGGCGGTGTCAAAAACTAAAAGCATGGTTGTGTGGAAATGGGCTAAAGCTTATCTATCAGTTTGATTCCAGACAGATATTTGAAAACTGCGTTTCTGGTATGAAGAGCTGTTTTACTCTCTGGGAATAGTAAAGACTTGCGATTTATTGCTGGAATATCTAACTGTAATATTTCATTCTTAAGGCATTGTCTGTCTTTTTTTGTACAATGGACAAACAAAGAAAACATTTTCAAAGTTTGAACTTCATTACAATTTTCACAACAGGTTTTGGGAAACCTTTCACCTCCAAGACGACTAACTCCTAATCGTATCTTTGTATATACTGTGTCAGATACCTTGTTTTCACTGTAAACCGAAATTTTAGATGGGCGATCATAATACTTATACCTAGCAAGGTCTTTATTCCTAAATTATGTCTATTATTCCGTAGGGGAGACCGGGGCTATTTCGGCCCCGGGGCAAGTTCGGCTAGTGGCTCTTTTGAGCCTGTTGACAGATATAGAGAGCTCTGATCCGGATTTTAATGTCACTCATGACGAAAGCTTTTCGCAGAAGGTTTTTTTGTCGAATTTAATACAAAAACATAGAATTTAGAACACGATTCTGATTTTTAGACACTTTCAGTATTTTCCACATTTATGTAAGTTTTAATTTATAGTAATATGCGCCAGGATTCAGATTTCATTTTTGTATATTTATGAAGACAATTAAGTCCTCTTTCATATTAAAACTAAAGATGAAGTGTTCATGTTATCTAAAAGAAGATATGGCGTGATTTTGACGCCAGGTCTGTCTGGGGCTAGTTCGGCCTTTGGGGTTGGGGCAAGTTCGGCCACCACCAAACTTGCCCATGAACAAAAAGAATAATCGCTGTTAGAATTGCCATTTCTTGACGACTCCGAATATATCAATTGTTCAGACCTAGCTCTAACAGAAATGTACAAAATGGACAAATTCAAAATCACAGGCCGAACTTGCCCCAGCCTCTACTTGTTATCCCGAATGTCCCCTTACTCACGATGATTTGACTGTTATAACAATGCTTTTTCAATTTATACCTTCATTTGGAAGTCGTATACAGATTCCTTTAAATTTAAACAGTCTAAAAATCAAATATAAGGATTTATAGGTCTGTGCATACCTTGCCCCAAGGGTGGGCCGAACTTGCCCCATGTATGGGGCAAGTTCGGCCACCACGATCAAAACTCTAAAATTTGAAATTCTCTTTATTGAAAAGAAAAATATGAAAAGGACAGACGCAGTTTGAAAGGCTTTCGCCTGTCGAACTTAAATATATAAATCACGCCCAAATAACTTTCATATAATTCAAAATATGAGCAATCGAAATTAGGGGGACGAAATAGCCCCGGTCTCCCCTACGTTTCTTTTATACTCATTTTGATTTCGACACAATCCATTGGTTTGGACCCTTTCTTGGCAGTGTGATCTGCTATCTCATTTCCAATAATGCCCACATGACTAACGTGGTGTCTAAACCTTTTTCATTTAACAACTGGGTATTTTGTAGAATGTTGGACAAAATTTCGGGTCTTGTATGGGATCGTCCTGACTGAATTGATTGCAATGTAGTTAATGAATATGTGAGTATGGTTATATTTGAGGATTTAAACTCTTTTTTTGTGAGTCAATCAAATGATTGTGTTTGGCAATGTACAGCTAATTATTTATATAAAAGTCTGATTTTTTTCAGTTCAAACATTTTAAATCACTCAGAAGCACTTGAAGTAGATTTAATTATATATAAATGATATATTTTTGCATAAAAACATACGACGATTTTATCATAAAACGAGTAAAAGCTATGTATTGCTCGGTTTTTAATAAGAAATATAAAGGGACGTAACTTTATGACTTTCCCTTATTAAAAGAAAAAAAAAAGATATTTGAAATGGCGAAGGCAAAGAATAAAATGCTTTGCACAAATGTTTCTTTTCTTGTCGAGATGTGACATTGTAATTGATCTAGCCTACACGATATTCCGCAGGTGAGGGTATGTCTGTGATGGTAGACTAGTAACAGCATGCATATCACGGTCGAGAATCACGTGACACAACAATTAGGCCTACAGAAAATCTTCAATAGCTCTGTTTTAAAACACTGACCGAATCGAACATTATTTTAAGCAGAGAATGTAGACAAACGCTAAGATTTAGATTACATCTAGATCTAGTGTGGTAGTCTAGATTTTCTGAAAAAAAAATCCAGTTTTGCTTGGTCGTCAAAAACATGTTTTGATCAGCTGATTTTTCAAGATCCTTCGTATTCAGCAAATCGCTTCTTTCGTTGGTTCATTTATACAAGCATTTATTAAATGAAAATTAATGAGTATGTTATAGAAAATATTTGGGAAGAGACGTAAAGACATGGTTTGTTAGTTTGCTGGTAACCAGTATTGTGCTGGTCCCTCATTCATTTTAATATGACATTTTCATCCTTTTCCAAACAGTCTCTTACTATCCCAAGTACAATAAGAATACAAACTGTCGCTTCATTCTTAAGTTCATTTATATAGGCATTTTCCATGCTTGCTTTAGGGACAACACTAGAGCTCTTAGCTAGTGTAAATAGACTCATGGTTCTCGGTATGTACATTCATTTTTACGCGTGGATGAGAAGTGGAGGGGCATTAAGTTTTACATCACTGTTACCCACTCAATACAACTGGGTAAAATGAGACGAGACAATAAAGTGTTTTGTTCAAAGACAACCCCCCGAGGACTAGTTGAAGTCGAGTCCCCCGGGTTACAAACCGAGTACGCTAACCATTGCGCTATTGAGGCTATATGGGGGGGGGGGGGGGGTGGAAGAAACTTCCGTTAACCAGGAGTTTCTCGTTATTTCAAGACACGGTGGATACTAGTAATCACGTGACACAACAATGTAAGAAAACCTTCAATAATTTTGTTATTTCAATACGTGATCGATTTGAATTCGGTTTGTAGCACAAAACGTGCACAGACGTCACGCTTAAGATGAACGTAGGCCAAGTGGATTGTTCCAAAAATCAACAGAAAGTTATAGGAGGTAAACCAAAATTTTGGTTGATCTTCAATAACTTCTTATCAGTTGATTGTTCAAAAATCAATCACATTCAGCTTATTCCTAGTATTTTCAACATTCTCTGCTTTAAGCCAAATCGAGATTGACAAACTATTAACAAAAATTTTGATTATTTTAAGTTGACTTGCAAGTGAAGATGACTTTTGCTTGGAAAAAGTTCTGGATTTCGGGATAAATTGGACAATGTAGAAGCGTCAACGAAGCTGAAACACCGAGAGTATGCTTCAAATGGCTTGATTTTATGTAAACCATCACTGAAGCTGATGCCAAGATTTCTTAAAGCACTAATCTGCTGGGGAAAAGTCTTGCTCCAGATCTCAGAGTGTCTGATGTCATAAATCCCTGGCTTCTATGACCCTATGAATTTCGGGAATGCTGTTGCCCAGGCCACAATCGGTCTAATTAGGCATATTTGGGTATGTTTCGATTCCCTGCGATCAGTTCCACCATTTTGCTGCTTTTCCTCATAGGTTTTACCAATGGAAGGACGTCCTATGAACGAAAATATTAGCTTTGTAGTTAATCATAAGAATATGAGCATTTTTTATGAACGAATGTCAGCATCATATATCATGGTTGTAAGCTTTTGCTACAACAGAAAGTCATGTTTTGTTGACGGAATATAATTGTACTATAACAGTGGCGTAGGAAGGTTTATAATAATGGGGGGGGGGGGGGCAAATGTTTAAGTAATTGTAAATATATGTGTATTATGGGGGGGGGGGGGGGGGCTTTTCTAAATTATTGGGGGGCCCGACCGAAGATATTGGTTCCCCGCAGTTGTATGAATATGAATAATTCTTACTAAATTCTTGCTAATGCATTTTGCATTCGTACTGATGCCTTTTGAGATCTTCTTGGTACCTATTTACAAACACTTACCGCTTAGCGCATACTTACAAATCGTCTCTTGACAGCCAGAAGTGGCTATCAGCAGTTAAAATGTAACTGCTGATAGCCACTTCTGGCTGTCAAGGGACGAAATTTGATGTCACTTTTCTTACTTTTGACTGACAAAAATTGAAAGTATGAAGTACGCATTTAGCTCTAGGACGAATGCACTTGTAAAAAATCGAATAAAACTATTAATTTAGTACAATATTAATGTAATTTAGAAGAAGAAGAATTGGCGGATATTCCCCTCCATATTTGCCTGTGTTGCCCATGTAGTTCTATCCGCATTATTAGGTTGAAAAAGTAGATAATAGCATTGTTTAGGGTAACGTTTTTTGGGTACATGTGGAACTTGAAATATTTTACAAAAAATACGAATTTCGACATAAAACGCTTCTGCTTCGTTGATTTAATTGAATATGTAAATGTGCTGTTTTATACATAAACGCATTCCTAACATGACACATCTTAGATTTTCTGTTTTTGATAAATGTAGAAAAAGAAAGAAAAAAAAAACAATAGAAATTACAAAGAACATTACATAGCATCGCCGATATTGAACAGAAACCGTCCTTGCATAATGTAATTTGTTAGCTTCCAAATAATCGGAATCAATCAATAAATAGAATAATTCTAATTCCTTTTGCATGCGTAAGACTTTATAATCCTTCAAAATCATTTCTGAATCAAAACAATTAACCCGTTCTGAAACGACAACATTTTATGGGGGTCCAAATTCAAAGGAGTTGCAGACGACAAAATTATTGTTTTAAAACGCATAATTGATATTTGGTCATCATAGCATGGAAAGAATTGAGGGAAGGGAGAAATTGCTTATTATCGTCAATTCATTCTTTTTCTTCAATATTTTTTGAAGTTCAATCTGTTGGAGACTTCAAAACTAGGTTTGTTTTGGAAAAGGTATTAGGTTAACCCATTACCAAACGACAAAACTATAAACTGTTCCAGATTTAGAGATGTTTCAGGCGACAATTGAATGTGAATGATTTTTATTATTTTCTATTCTTTCAGGGTTGAAAACATTGTTGGAGGTAAAGAAATTGCTTGTGACAAGCAAATTCTTCATTTTCCACAATATTTAAAATTTTCTGAGATATTTTTCATGGGAGGAAACTAGATTCTAATTTCCAAATTCTTATGAAAACATCAGAGCTACAGCTGAGTCAGCTTAAGAAGACGTCATTTATTGTTAGTAGAATATATACAATAATTATTGCCAGATTTTCATGTAGATTTCAAAAAATGTTGTCACATCCAGAAACTAATTTGCTCTCCAACAGTACTTTCAGTACTTTGATTTCTCATGTGTATGTAAGTGCGCATGCGCGACCGGAACGCGACAAGGCGACAACCCGCCAACCCGCCATCACGACTTCGACATGTCGCCTTGTCGTGTTACCTCTTTCAACCCGCCAACCCGCCAACCCGTCATCACGACAAATAGCCGTTTTGGCGCCTTGTCGCCTTCGACATGGCGGGTTGCAAGGCGACAACCCGACAACCCGCCATCACGACGTCGACATGTCGCCTTGTCGTGTTACCTCTTTCAACCCGCCAACCCGCCAACCCGCCATCACGACAATTACCATTTTGGCGACTTGTCGCCTTCGACATGGCGGGGCGACAAGGCGACAACCCGCCAACCCGCCATCACGACGTCGACATGTCGCCTTGTCGTGTTACCTCTTTCAACCCGCCAACCCGCCAACCCGCCATCACGACAAATGGCCGTTTTGGCGACTTGTCGCCTTCGACATGGCGGGTTGCAAGGCGACAACCCGACAACCCGCCATCACGACGTCGACATGTCGCCTTGTCGTGTTACCTCTTGCAACCCGCCAACCCGCCAACCCGCCATCACGACAAATGGCCGTTTTGGCGACTTGTCGCCTTCGACATGGCGGGGTGCAAGGCGACAACACGACATGGCATAAATCAGCCACCATAACTTTATTAACAGAAGCGAGACAATCAATATTCATCCACAAGATTTCTCTTTGAAAACATAATAATGCCAAAAAACATCTCATAAAAAACAATCGCAAAATACCCAAATACACTAACAAGCGCTTGGAGACCGAGACTCTAACCTTTTGGACCCTTTTAAGCTTCTAAGAGACCCCGACTATTGTCGTAATTCGCAACTTCTCTGACGATATTGTTCTTTAATGATAGGTTAGGAGGGAAAATTGCCGAGGTATTCCGGACAGATGTCAGTCTAAAACGTTTTATGCAACGAAATTAGGGGTTTCGTAAATTTACAGTCCCTCTTCCGAAGTCAGATGTAGAAAATTGCCTTATCGTCTGCCACCTACGATAATGTCGTAACTACAGCTTATTCAAGCTGTAGTTACGACTTTTTCGATCGTAGCCAACGTTATTCTCTTTCTATTTGAATATGGAGGCCCGTCTTGGGGTTAACCCATTACCAGACGGCAAACCTTTATAAAAGTCCAAATTCAAAGATGTTTCAGACAGTTTCAGTTAAAGTGAATAGAATTCCCAGTTCTTTATAATTTCCGAGAAGAAAACAATACGGTAAATGAATAAACTTTTTGTTTCTTCATTTCCCACATTGTTCTCAAAGGCCTATATCTAATAGGAAGCTTTCGATTACTGGCTATGTTCATAAGCATACTTGTTGTCAATTCTTACCAAATACTTTCGTAGATTGGAATACTAGTATCAACAAAAACATAATTTGTTTGGGGTGCTCAATTTGTTAACCCATTACTGCACAGTGACTATTTTTGACTCCCTGCGAGCTAATTGCATTGGAAAACATCGTGGAAAATGAAGAAATTGCTTTTGATAAGCAATTTCTTCATTTACCACAATGTTTTCTATCCAAAAAGACCAACAAGTTTAAAATTTCATTCACTTGAATTTGTCGTCTGCAACATCTTTGAATTTGAACCAATCTAAAAAATTTCCGTTTGGTAATGGGTTAATACTTGCTTTAATATCCAGGGGAAAAATCAGAGTAAATTTGAAAAAAAAAAAAAAAAAAAAAAAAAAAAAAGAATCTGCACGCGACAAAATAAATGGTAAATACAGAAAAAAATGTTTGATTTTCTTTTAAAGGGACATTTCACATTTATTTCAAATTTTAAAAGTATGTCTTGATGCAAAGATTATTTATTCTAATGAGAAGAAATGCTATCAGTTTTTTGAAGTTGTTATTTATAAGCAAAAAATACGCCTTCAAAGTTGAGACAGAAATGACAAATTCTATATAAATCTGAACTGTTGTCCACAACAATTTGTTTAATTTTAGCACAAAAATATATAGTTCTCGTAAACGGTTCAATATTTTGGCTTTAAATTTTCAGAATTTTCATAAGAAAACATGCTCTTTCAGATAGAATAAAAGTAAAATTTATGTAAAATTAATTCTGAAATGTCACTTTAAAATTTCATAGGCAAAGATACTTGAGGGAAATGGGAGGATTCTAGCATTCAATATTTTCGACTTTTCCCTAAATATTCAAACAAAAACGGTCTCTTTCACGTTGTAAAATCCTGATTTATTTTAAAAAAAAAAAAAAATCGTATTGTTCAAAGTCCGCCGTTCTCCGCGTTGGTCAAATATTGAATCCTATCTGGTACTTAATTAAAGAGAAATGTCTCTTGAAGACTTCTAGGGAACGTCAATCAAAGACAATGGGTCAAATAGCCCTGTCATTTAGTAGTCCGAATTAGCTGGCTTAACCCTTGTACTCCTGACTTAAAATTTTGTTTTCAACAAACTTTCAATTTAAGAGATGTTTCAGAAGTATATTCACAAGTTTTTGCCAAAATAATGGAGTCAAAAGCAGGCAATTTAGTCTAAGACCAGACTGCACGTCTGTGCAGGCTGGTCTTAGTCTATATTGCCTGCCAGAGCTTTGATCACATCTGTGAATTTGACATGAACTGCACGAGAAGGGTTAAATATGTACTAGGAACAATATGGTGCGGTCACTGATTAAAGGGTAAAGAGTTACAAAACCGTATTTTCTGGAACAGAGTGGGCTTAAAACGAAAAATCTAACCCGTTTAATAAGGTGTTTGCATTATACCTTATCATTGTTTGTTAAAAAAGCGAACAAGAAACATAATCTAAATATAAAACAAACAGAGCACAGCATGTTTAAAACAAGTCTCACAAGTCAAGTAAACATGCAAGTAAAGCCTCTCTTACAACCCGTCGTGCGTCTTTTTAAATCGTACGTTTTTAAACTTTGCAAAATCTCACGATTTATAAAGACGCACGACGGGTTGTAATAAGAGCGCATAAAGAATTGTCCGGTCAATTTCAATT
>CAVMGG010001101.1:25000-72103 GCA_963680895.1 Fragum sueziense | reverse complement strand
GGCGCTACCCAAAGGTTCATCAATTTTTCTATCTAAAAGTAAATAATTGGCGATTTTTTTTTTAATATTATGTTTCGTATATGAGCCCATGTTAAGATGACGGCCTTATGGACCCTCCTTGAAACAAAATTACCTTTAATTTGGCGATTTTTCGGCGTGAACGCTTCCCAAAAGTCACGTGGGTTATCAACTGTGGTAACGATTCTAATTTTGAACGTATTATACAGAGTCTTTCTAACCATATTGAAAAGTTTTAGATACCTTATTAAGGTATATGACCCATCATTAAAAGCCACTTTCTAGCGATACTAAATGCATCAAATTGCACGCACTTGAAAATACACATCACACAAGTTGATTCACCGTGCCGGATTTCATGATTATCCTTCAAGAAGAGAATAATTTACAAATATTGTTTTACTCTATATTCATATACAAGGGAGGTTATTTTGGACATTTTTGTCAAATATTTCCATAAGTTTGCATTAGTTCAAAATTCTAAACCGTCCAAAATGCTTATGTTTGTATTTGGAATGGAAATGTAACATAGTTTAGGAATTACTGGCACTTTTCAAATTTCGCCTCTGGCTCTTTAGTGCTAATGATGGGTTGTATACGTTAACAATAACAACAATAATGTTCAAATTACGTTTTCGCCCCTGTGCGCCAAATTTGTTGTTTTGGCTTGACAGGGGTTAGAAAACGTTAAGATACCTCTTTTCCAACAAGACCCCGCACCCACATCCAGAATACGGTAATTTTGGCGGTTGTCTTTTCCCACAAAATCACAAAGTATTTCGGCTGTTTTCCTAGGCCCATTGTATCCCCTCATAATTAAAAGCTGCAATGAAAGCATTTACCTTTTCTCAAACATGACCTGGTTTTCACGTCCTATAAAGAAAAATAGCTCGGGAAGAATGTGGGTAATTTAAGAAGAAATGCTGACCACACATGTTTCTCCTATTGTATCAAACTTTTCTGTGCTATCTTGCACATTAACGTAAATTCATTATTTATTTTGTCGTCTGATGCAGGCTCATAATTCAAACTAAACCTTTGCACATTTTTTATACAGATCGATAAATTCTATTTGGAGGTAACTCTGGTTTCTGCAATATTTCAATACCACAGTATCTCTCATTTAGCCGCTTCCCAAACAGTAAAGTTTTAGGGTGGTACAATTCAAAAGCTGCTGTAGACAACAAAGTAGATAATGATAATAATTGGATTTGCATACAATATTGCATAGAAAATGTTGAAGCAAAAGAAGGAAATGCTAATTATCAACATTTTCTTCTTTTGTCTAAACTTGTTCCAAAACTTTTTTCATTGGGGACGTCTAAACAAGGTCTTGTTTGTGTAAGGGTTAAGCTCTATGTTAAAGCCCCGAGAGACAAAGGAACAGTTGATTTAGATGTGAGTTTTTTTTTCAAAAAAGAAATAAAAAAGTACATGTTCATAAATCAAGCTTGATCTTTGTATATTTATATACTAAAACAAAAAAGAAACGCAACTTCATTTTCAATTCCTTCTTACGCAAAGACATCAAGTCAGATTTAAACAAAACTTAATACGTTTAAAGCAATAACATTTCACCTTGTAAAGTTCACAAAATCTTGTTGGTGGTCAATTTCATTAGTAAGAAAACACCCAGTTTAAACCGGGCGTCAACACAATACGACAAAAAAATTGGACGTAGGTCGAAAAACACAATCTGTTTCGTTCAATTTGGTCTGATATTCGAATGTTGTGAAGTCCATACGAGTTATTAGCGGTCTCCGTTGCAGTCATAAACCTATCCCGTATGTGGGCTTAACGTGATTATACGGTCCTGTCTTGACGTCATATCTCTTGCACGTCAGCCTCGTGCTCAATCGGTTGTGGTCCAATTGAGAGCCAACAACGTATACAGTCAAAAATATGTCCTTTTTTGCCCCATCAATGTCTTACGACAACATTTTGAACCTTTTCCACCAACAACATCTGTACTGCAGTTTGGCGCCGCTTTTGGCCTAGCCTTGCTATGCGTAGCGTAGTGAAAAGTGTGTGAAAGCTCTGGCGTCTTCTTTGTCTATGTTCTAGCTTGTGTTTGATGAAAATTTGTTTTGATAGTAGTCATCTAGAAAACACGGCAGGGGATAATCAGTTTTTAAAAATTTACCATGTATCACGTGATGAATGTACAACATCTGAAGAAAATGTCTCTGTATTTATGCGTATCGATGCAGGAATATTAAAAATGTACTCAATAGCCATTAAAAACATATTTTGTCGGAAATATTATGAAAAATTGGGGTTGCGTATCTTTTTTGTCCTAGTATATATACACTTACACCAGAGGCCGTAGTTACCAACATTTCTAAATCGATCTTCCAAAACAAAGTTACATTACAAGCCATCCGATTGGACGAGACGTATGTCTCGGCCAATTGGATTGATTGTTGTGTGATTTTCCTGGTATCTAGTCTGGCTGCTGAAAACTGAATACCACACCGTTTCGGCAATTTTCTCATATCATCTAGATTTAGATTTATATTTAATTTTAACTCGGCCGTAAAATGCCTTGACTGGAGAGCACAAAGCTTTGGAGATCTTTGCATTAAAATTGAATTTAAAAAATAAACAAATAAATAAATAACATAATAGATAAAATAACAAATGAATAAATAAAAACTACCTGTTCATAAGTCAAGCTAGATCTTTGCATATCCCTGAATACTTCCATTAGTTGTGATGGCGTTAAGCCAGGTTGAGCTATTTTTCCTGATGCCATAATATTTCTCTTTAATTCTTGATCGTCCATATTTGATTAAATGTTAGCTTAATTTAGAAATCACTGAAGCTAAAAAGTTGTAACTTAAAAATGCTGTAGATGATTATCATATTTGAATCTTTTCCCTAAATTGTATACGTCCCACAAAAATGATGTTTGTTGTGTTCATGGTCTAGAGAACAAGCGTCGGCAACCTCACAATCGAGATGTTCCGATTACACTTTCTGGTGGAAATAAGAACTGCAAGGTCACGGTATCAAAGGACATGTTCTCAAGTGAATGGGAATTGACAGGAAGTTTCTGTGCGTGATTTAAGCAAGGTTGAAGTCTTTTATGTAGTAGGCCAAACACCAAGGTCAATGTCACAATTTGAAAGGTCATGTTGCCAATTCAAAGTCATGACAGAAGGTATCCATATGTGACCCGTCACGCTAAAAGGGACCTTATCCGAACTCCAAAATCCAAATTTTGACAAACTTGTCTGACTCAGCACAGGTCAATCATATACTGTATTCGAAAAAAGAACGTAAAGTAAGATAGGGAAAACATTCCAGATATAAAAAAGTACATACAAGTGAAAAATGTCGGCCCTAGTCTGGCTGCGCGGACTGCGCAGACTGACTAGGGTCGATATTTTTCACACATCCGATAAGGTCCCTTTTAGCGCGACGGATCACATATGTAAAATCTGCCACTTATATACTCGGCAAAACTGCTGACGCATCACACAGATCTTTGTTAATAATTATGTTTAACGAATCAACAGAATACAATTGGCAAATGCCTACTACCACTATCATTTTGATAAGAAGCGTGTGAAGTTTCATGGTAAATGCTACTTTTAATAAGGATACCATTTATTCTAAAATCACTAAAGGCTGAAATGATTGAAATGGGAAGTTCACACAAAGCCTTCGAGCTTTTTGTATTGGCTAAAAGAGTTCCTGTGTAGAAAGTTGTCTTCCTTAAACACTTTTCCTTTAAACTTTTGAGGGTCCGTACTTTATGCCCGTGGAGGTAATGTTACATCACCAGTGTCGTTAGTGTCAGTGTCAAGGCGTCGACGGAGACGTCGGTTACGTAGACAAAAACTTATCGTCCTGAGATGTCGTCTTGATATTTCACACATAGACAGATCCCACAATGACCTTTCATTTGAGACCATGAATTTTGACCTTGTGACCATGACCTTGAAATATTGACCTTTTCTTTTAAAAAGGCGCCTCTGTGCGAGCTACATTGTCCGCGAACAGCTGACAGTGTCACGTTAGATAAGGAAAAAAGTTCACACAAGTTGCACGAGCCGAAAAACTGTTTTGGTTCCCTTTTAGTGTCAAAATCCAAGGGAAATACCACAATGTCAAAAGTTGTAATCTCAAATGAAAATTCTTGTCAAAGTCAAAGTTGAAAATAACGAAGAACAAAAAGTGCTTTTCCCGTCTGTCCGTCCGTCTGTCTGTCCGAAAACATTTGCCTTTTCTCCAAAAGTACTTGACATAAAAAGCTCAAATTTGGTATGCAGCTTCCTTTCAATGATATCTAGCTGTTCCATGCAATTTGCCCTTCCATAAAGTCATCCCCTAACTCTTCTCAACCCTTTACTCTACGAAAACGTAACATTTGACACAAATGTCCATTTCGGGGGCATTTGTGTGTTCACTAACAAATCTTGTTTTTTTTTTTCGCAATTTTATCATGCACGTAGCTGTATCTTTAAATTCCCCGATCAAGCCCTACCAAGTCACTTATTCTCGGTTTGTAGATGATCAACCCCGATCTCTAGTCTAGTCGATTTGACCAGGTGAAAAAATGAAGCAGAGATCGAGTTGATCGGGATGCAGTCGAGAATAACTCGAGTACTCGTCGGTGTGATTCGAGTGCAGGTTGGGTACATGTCGGTCATAAATACATATGAGGAAAAAAGTAGGAAGCCCGAGCGACGCAGATCAATCTCGTGCACCCGACCACTACCGATTACCTATGCCGACCGAACTAAAACCCGATCGCTTTGCCGTGCTTGATCGAGTTGATTTGATCGGCAGTGGGAACCTACCTTAGAATATCGTGTGAATTTGTCAAACTGTATAAAAGTAGATCGATTCTGTCAAAGGACAATTTCTTCTAGATCAAGATTTGAACATTTTCACACAGGCGCATTTTTAATTGGACGTCCGAAAGGACGTACAATTCTTATAACCACTTTTGGACAGGCGAAATGGGTTTTCATTACCAAAAAACCCTTTCTCAGACTCAATTGCCAGTTGACCAAAATTCAAAATAGATTTTGCGACCATACAGGAAAACTGTCGTATCTTTTCCTACTTTCTATGTGTTCTCTAACAAATACTATAAGATTCATTGGCCGATTCAATTCATGCCACGTCTTAACCAACTTTACGATCTTTTTTCGATTTAATCATTTTCTTGTAGTTTTTTGACTTTCGTAATATTTATTGTGTAAAGGGTAAGATCTTTAGAAAGCGATACATGCATACACTATGGTTATAATGTAAACAGACACCCTATATCATCAGCAGCAGCGAAAGCTCAAACGGGAAAGGATTAACATCGCAACCTTTTTTCAGTTTGAAATTTGGAACGCCGTTGGTTCAAAACCAGTTCGGATTATTTCTTCTGTAAACCGTTTGTTAAAACGTTTGTTTTTCTTGATGAGTTTACTGAAAACACACATTTTAGAATGATTACCCAATTTAATGCACGTATTGTGTATGATAGGCTCCTTTTCTTTGATCAGTGTTGTTTAAGTCTTTGACATATTTAAAGGAACGGGGTTTCCACGAGACGTACTTTGGAACCAGGGTTTTGAAATTGATTATCGGGGAGTGAGTTCATTTCGCAACTCGGGTTCGACTCCATGACAAATCGGGGTTCCATCTGAACAGCCTCAGATGAGACACTAGTGAAATCCACCTATTCAGAAAAATAGTTGCTCTTACGAGGTTTTTTTTTTTTCTCCAGCATCTGTATCACTGATATTCGACAGTATCATGACCTATTTACATACTGATCGATGATCATGACAACAATGATTATTACTAGTATAAGACTAAGTGACAGCGATCTGTATTTATTTCGTTCAAGTGACCCGTTTACGTGTATTGAGCTAAGAAGATGAAGCAATGGGTCTGCAACAGATGGTACCTGGATGATCTTATGAATATGTGTACAGATAGGGACATTGCTATTCTCAAATTTTCGTTGATAATGATATAAAGATTTAAATTGCTTATTGTACTCCACTGCCATTTTCCCGACGGCACGTTCCCAATTTCTTCTTTTTATGCACATCTGTAGATGTAAGGATGCTGCGGTAGTACTTGTATGAGGAATCCATGGTTAGGTGCTCCAATTCATCTGGTATTTTGTTTCAGGAAAAGTATGTATTGAATTTGTTTTGTAACCACAACCAGGGAAAACTGCTACCGTGTTTTATTTCTTTTTTTTACTCTAAACAGGAATAAAAATCAAAGTGCTTGGAGCACTATATTTAGACGCCTCTCATTGATTGAGCGGAATTGTATGTAAATGATCGTCGTTTCATTACTTTATTTCGTTGAATTTGTGTTAAGATCGATTCTAAATCACTGCGGTCGTTTTTTCGCCAACGATGGTGGAGGTAGAAGTCGAACAAGAGTGCCATGGTCACAATATACGCCGCCACTTATAAAACTTGAGACAAAAAAATTACATTGACAAGGATTTATAAATATTCACACAAAAACCTGTAAAAAGTTGTGTTCACAAAAAGGTTTTTATAAATATCCAGTCAAAAACCTGGAAGGAATTGCGTCACGAGACTGAAATATCATTAAGCCCTAGAGACTAAGATTGAAGGGGGCATAACTCAGGCAAAAATCAATGAACCATAAAATCCTTACTTCATGCACATCTACCAATTAAGGTAATAACATCAACCAAGTTTCATAAGGATCCAGTCAGAATCTTAGAAGAAGTTGTGTTGACAAGGCTGCAATTTCAATCAGCCCCAGAGACTAAGTTTTAAGGGGGCATAACTCTAGAAAAAATCAATGAACCATAAAATCCTTCCTTCATGCACATCTACCAATTGAGGTGATTGACCAAGTGTCATTAATATCCAGCCATAAACGTAGGAGGACTTGCGTTGACAAGGCTGAAATTTCAATAAGCCCCAGAGACTAAGATTGAAGGGGGCATAACTCTGGCAAAAATCATTGAACCATAAAATCCTTCCTTCATGCACATCTACCAATTGAGGTGATAACATTGACCAAGTTTCATTAAGATCTAGCAAGAAACTTAGGAGGAGTTGTGTTGACAAGGCTGCAATTTCAATAAGCCTCAGATACTAAGTTTTTAAGGGGCATAACTCAGGCAAAAATCAACGAACCATAAAATCCTTCCTTCATGCACATCTACCAATTGAGGTGATAACATTGACCAAGTTTCATTAAGATCCAGCTAGAAACTTAGGAGGAGTTGCGTTGACAAGGCTGCAATTTCAATAGGCCCCAGAGATTAAGTTTTTAAGGGGCATAACTCAGGCAAAAATCAACGAACCATAAAAAATCTTCCTTCATGCACATCTTCCAATTGAGGTGATAACATTGACCAAGTTTCAAGAAGATCCAGCCAGAAACTTAGGAGGAGTTGCGTTGACAAGAAAAGTGGACGGATGTACGGACGGACGGACGGATGGACGGACAGACGGAGAAGATGATGCCAATATACGTCCGCCTCCGGCGGCGTATAAAAAAAGATGATTAAAAAGAACAATGTCTGAGTAGAATTCGAACCCAGGGCCTTCCGGATATAACATGTGTAAAGAGTACAAGGTGAATGCTCTGCAAAGTGAGCTATCGCGGCTTTCATTTATGTAGCGCGTTGGCTTACATTTTGAATAAATTGCTTTGTAGCGTACTTTATAAAATCAATGAAAAGTATAACTGACGACAATACTCATAGTAAACCGAAACAAGAAGACAAAAGTGCTAATCGCATGGCCTTAATTGAATTTGGTAATCAAATTAATAGTGATTATTCATAGAGACAAATCAGTTGTCTTGAAACGGCAATCAAATCAATTTGAAGCCTGAGAAGGGTTTTCTGGTATTAAAGCCGGTTTCGTATGTCCGAAACCGATCTTATAGAATTAAACACAGAAGAATGAATAAAATATCTTTCGTTCATGTACAATCCCGCTCAATCAATCAGAGACGTAGTCTGGTTCCCTGTCGTACTATGTGTTTTAGTACGTCAGGCACACAGTAATCATGGCGCCGTCCACTGGACTGATATTTTAACAAAGGTAAAGAACAAAGTTCTTTAATTTTGTGAGCAGGGAAGGGTCATTAGAAGAGTAGATAGGTTTCGGTATATTTTCAATACTAGCAATAAAAGATTTACATGACCACAACGCTAACCCGAAATAAAACGGTTTTAAAAGATGTACATAAAAACTATATGAGGGCAATTTGGATGCCTACCTAACAGAAGTCCGGTTAGCTCAATGGTTAGAGCGTCTGACTTTGACTCCAGAGGTCCAGGGATCGAATACCACGTTGGGCAAATGTTTGTCGTCTTCTTTTTGTTTTAATACATTTTCTCAAACTAAACTATTCTAGAAATCACTAAGATGCAATTAAAACAAAATTGGTAATTGTGCTTTTATTACGTCTTTGCAATCTCTAGAACCATTTGGTATGAAAAATGTATTAAAACAAAAAGAAGACAACAAACATTTGCCCAACGTGGGCTTCGATCCCTGGACCTCTGGAGTCAAAGTCAGACGCTCTAACCACTGAGCTAACCGGACTTCTGTTAGGTAAGCATCCAAATTGCCTTCATATAGTTTTTATGTACATCTTTTAAAACCGTTTTATTTCGGGTTAGCGTTGTGGTCATGTAAATCTTTTATTGCTAGTATTAAAAATATACCGAAACCTATCTACTCTTCTAATGACCCTTCCCTGCTCACAAAATTAAAGAACTTTGTTCTTTACCTTTGTTAAAATATCAGTCCAGTGGACGGCGCCATGATTACTGTGTGCCTGACCCAATAACGCAGTATTAGGGGCAGGTAAGCCAGACTATCAGAGACGTCCAATTACAGTGCTCTCAGCACTTTGATTATTTCCTGTTACTAGATCTATCAAAGGAAAACTTGGTACCCTTTCTTTTACACCCTAAATTCATACAGTGATGCAAACTCTGTCTGTCCCCAAATTGCTCTGATAGGCCTACCTCAAATATCTAGCAAATGTCTATTTAAGACATGATTTCTCGGGTTTATCTGCAAAAAAGTTTGATTCTTCTGTATTATTTGCAATTTTGTGACTTAACACCGTACAACCGGCTGCGTCGAAGACAGACGAGAGTCAGCGAAGACAGATTCGGCATTGGATGTCAGGTGCATGGTATGTCAAATAGTTTTATTCTTATGAATATATAAACGAAAGGATCTGTGGTTTTCTATAGTTGGTAAATACGCGCGTAAGTGTTCAGTGCTTCTTCAAAATAAACCTTTCCACGTATGGATCCCTCCCAAATAAGTCCACAGTAATTGATTTTTTCGGAGGTTTCCTACAAAAAGTTAGGAAATTTGACTTTTTGCTCGAATATTCCGCATATCTCTCGATGTGTGCTATTTTTACTTGTACACGATTAAATTAAATCAACCAGCGATATTTCTTCCAAATTTGAAGCCGTTTATTCAAAACAATAAACGAACTGTGTAACCTGAAAGACGACATGTAGTCAAAAAATGTTGCCTCTCTGGACAGATTCGATTTTACGGAGTTGCTGGAGAAGACAGATCTGAAATATTAGTGATTGTCGACGTCGACAGATCTGCATTCATTTATATACAGAAAAAAAGATTATTTCGAATGTCGGGTTACAAATAACATATGCAAACAATGTAGATTGACATGCATATATGAGTCAATTTCAAAATTCGCAGGTTTTTTAGACCAGTAAATCATGAAAAATAAATGTCAAATATTGTATTTTTTGTGTTCTCAATTTGTTGTTAGATTATTAATAACATGTTTCAAATCATTTTCCACCCTGGATTGTTGGTGTGTAGCTTCTAAATCGGTTTTTAACCATGTGTTCCGGACAAAAATGTCTTTGGTGTTCCGGTTAAATAAAGGTATGAAATTAATATAGATTAAAAGATATTTCACATTTTTTTCACCAAATTACATTTTAAAAGGTCAATAGCTAATGAATAATAGAAAAGAATCATTTTGGATGCATAATTACATAATAATTTACAGGAAAGTATCTTTGTCTGCTAAAGTTGGAAAAATCAAACATGTTAGTCTCAAAATTTCTTATTTGAGTCCAAATGTCCAGAAAAGGTTCAATCGTCAAAATTAGTATGTCCAATTTGCTTTATATAACTAGTACTTTTGATGCATTTGCTTGATCAGTTTTCTTGGAAAATGAATTCAACATTACCGGAACACCAAAGACATTAGCGGAACACCAAAGACATCAACATAACCCCAAAGAAAATCATCTATTTTCTTTGCTTTAAAATGTTTATTTTGCATTGATTTAGGTTGAAACTGGCAGCTAATATTTGTCACATGTGATTCCGCTTCCCGCAACGCACATCAGAACGCTTGACAAATTAAAATGCCAATGAAAAGTCCAAGCTTAACCTCCAGTTGATAGTAAAATCCAACCTCCTTTAAGACATGAATTCAGTAACACGGCATGAGCCGAAAGATATAGGAATGCAAAGAGATATAGTTAATGTGTAATAATTTAGGATTTTAATGCACTTATATAAAACATTTTGGGTAATACTGTTCTAGCATTTACCGTCTGTCAGCCTGCCCGTCAGTTCAAAACTTTGAATTGGCATTTCTCTAAAACAATGGACAAAGAAAGCTAACATTTGGTAAGTAACGATTGTTCAATGATATCTTTATGCTCCATTCATTCAGACATTCCCAAAAAGTCATTTTCAACCCTTAACATGAAACTCCACTTAAAACATCGAGCGAAACCTAGATTTGGCATTTTCTCATAAATTATTACACGAGCAAAACTGAAATTTGGTTTGTTACCTTACTTTAATGATTTCTATCTGATCCATGCAATCTGACATACGTCAGTGCCATTTTATTTTTTGTCTTTGGCGTTCCAGTGCTCAGACCGGAACACCAAGGACTGGAACACCAAGGACAATTTAACACTTATTTGCAAAAATATAAGTGAAAATCGGGTATTTATTAAATCTACTATTGAAAGCATTTACTGTACTTTAAGTCAGACATACCGGACAAATATCTAATAAAAAGGTACCTTGCAAAGTATTATAAAGAGCGTCATCCCAAAGACAAAGAAAAAAAGTACTGTACAAGTTGACCGCCTTCTTTTTCAATTTATTAACAAGACACAAAATAAATTCTTCCTCTTTCAATTGTAATGTATGAGCCTACGATAGCTTTTCAAAAGGAGGTACATGATTTGGGTCTACATCTAATTCAGATTGCATTTGTTTGACCTTTTAGACACTGGAACACCAAAGACAATCATCTGTGGGACAAGGATATATGATGATTTTTATACCATTTACATAATATCATGTGGGTAACTGGTATATTCAAAGTGTAATTTAACATATTGTCATGCAAACTAACCAAAAAAAGTTTTTCAATTACGGTTAAAAGTAGTTATCTTTGCTGGTCAAAACCAATGAGGGTAGCAGTGGGACAGAGCAAATTTACACATTTCAGGCCATATAACATGTAAAATATCTCACTAAAGCATGTAATATGCTATATTTTTTTTGCTTAATCAACACAATTACATTGGTATGGACTCATTTTTAACATTAATGTTTATTTGATTACTTAAATGTACAAGTTATCACACGTGGACAAGAAAACCTGCGAATTTTGAAAACGACTCATATATGCATACACACCACACATTTTCCAGATGAATCCGGGACATTTGATGAAACTTTTCTGGTATTTGTGGTACTTTATTGGTTGTTTAAAAATGTAAATATTTAGGTGGGTACAAAATCAGGAGTTATCTGCACATGTAGACTTGTTTAAATGGCATAACATCGCTATTCATTCGACTTAAATATCAACCGAACCATATAATCCGAGTCATCTCTGATGAAAATTCGCTCTTTGATATTTGGATGTCGCTATTTACATCAGAGCGTTGTTCTATTCAAAAACAAAAGAGAAGTCCTTTTTCTCAAACATGACATGATTTTCACGCTCATTTAAGAAAAATAATCGAGGAAAAGATTTTGGCAATTTAAAACAAGTATTTCTCCTATTGTATAAAAATTTTCTGTGTTAGCTTCCACATAAACTTATTCATTATTCTTTTTGCAGCTTCACAAGTCAAGCTGGACCATTGTATATTTCTATACACATTTATAACTATTCTGTTGGGTAACCCTTGGTTCGGTATTATCTCCATATCTCAGTATTTTTTCATTTGCGCTTTTTTGTCAAATATTACTTGTTCGCGAGAGACTCACGGATAACTTTAAGCAAAGTTTTACGCGTCGGTGCCAAATTAAAGGAATAAGAAAGGTCGATATAAAAAAAATGACGATGACGAACGATCTGTGATTTGGTTAATCCATTACCAAACGATAAAATTTTAGGGTGATCTAAATTGAAAGATCCTGCAGACGACAATGTCAAGTGAATGAAATTTCACATTTTTCGGTCTTTTTACATAAAAAACATTGTGGGAAATGAAGAAGTTGCTTGTCACAAGCAATTTCTTCATTTTCCACGATGTCTTCCAAAGCCTTTATCTCTTGGGGAGTCAAAAAGAGTCACTGTGTGGTAATGGGTTAACAGAATGTTGATAAGATAATATGATAAAAACACAGCTATGTGGTACTTAAGGTTTGGGTGTGAGGCAAAGAAATCGTTGAATTAAGTTTAAAAAAAAGAAACAAAAAAGTACGAGTTCGTAAACCAAGCTAGAGCCCTGCATATTACCACACACTTCCATGAACTGTGTTCGGGTTACACCAGCGGCCATATTCGCGCCATACTTTCTAAATCGATCTTGTAATTTTAAAAGCAAAGTTACATAACAAGCCATCCGATTGGACGAGACGTATGCCTCGGCCAACTGGATTGATTGTTGTGTGATTAAAAACGTATTCTGGGATTTAGTCTGGCTGGTGAATACTGAATACCACACCTTTTCGGCAATTTTCTCAGATCATCTAGATTTAGATTTGATCATTCATTAACTCGGTCGTAAAACGACTTGGCCTGAGAGCACAAAGCTTTGGAGATCTTTGCAATAAAAATTGAATTTTCAAAACATGCGACAGTAGCGGATCTAACGCTAGTGACTAAATGCGGTCTCCAGGAGCAAAACAGTAGGTAAGATTGACGCCGTACTTTTTTTTAATCATGTCATTGGGTGTAACGCCTTTTTACATAATACAAGAATGCTGAATTTGAATGAGATTTTGAGGTTCTGAAAGTCATGTAAACTCCTGGTCTATGAAGTCATCAAAGTAAGAGATATCTTTCATTACCTTGAGTATCAATGGATAAAATCCGAATACGTCATTTGTGTTACGGTCAGTGGAGTAACGATAAACATGTGGCACAAATGGTATTTTAGGACATTTGATACATGGGGAGTAAAGAATTTGTATGTGATATTTAAAGGTAATGTATCTACGGAATACAGCCAACAAAAAACATTTTGAAAATATACAAATTGCAGCGTGAATATAACATTAATAGCTAGTGTTGTTACAACATTGACTATATTTCGTAACACCATTGATATTATTGCTCAGAACAGTATGTTAAGAAAGCATTAGTAGAAGGTACTTCCTTTGTGATGGCAATTTATCTCTATACCTTTCTGAAGAAATGATATAATGCTTTTGCAGGATTAAATTGTACAAAATCATTATAAAATAAGGGTTTAGTTAAAATCATGACACCACTGACATAGTTTAAAGATGTCAGTGGTGTAACTGGTGTTACTGTTGAAAACTATTTTTGATTAAGAGGTTAATTTTGGAAATTTTGTCATCCGGGGATTTCAATATTCAAAAAAACTATTCAATAACTAAAATTCAACTTCTTGGTATGAATGCATATATTCAATGTGCACAATAGAGTCGTTTTGATCTTTCTATGATGCCTCTGTTTCTAAGTTACACTACTGACATGTGAAAGTTATCTTTTTTGTTCTATTCTTTTTTTTATAGAGAATGCTTGAATATCATCTGGTAATTATTTGAAACTTATTCTTAAAGGTTATAAGCAACAAATAAAGTATAGATGAAAATTAAACTAACTCGTTCATTTTCATCTTTATCGCCATTGAAAAGTGCTTATTTTTTTAAAATTGACCCATTTCATGGAATTCCTTGTCATGTGATTAACCAACGGGTTCCATAAAACGCAACATTTTGATCTGTATCGTGCTGTAGCCCACGAGCTGAGACAAATTTCACGAAAAGTCACCCTTATCTGTAAAGGGACCTTAGGGACTTTTTTCGGATCAACCTGATTATTATACCAACTGATCTCTACCATGAACAAAGTATCCATACCAAATTTCAATCCAATAAAAAAAGTTTATAACCCCTACAGGTCTAAAGTTTTGATCAATAGGGAACGCCTTTTTCAAGTTAACCGTCAATGGAAGTTTGATAAACAACAGTATATATCCTAAGTGTTGATATAAATATGGCTTGATTCAAGCCGTAGATACGAGGTAGATCTTTATCACAACGCCAATAATGTGTCATTACATTACAGTAAAACCAGTCTATTTTTAGCACAGAATTTGTTGCTATAGGCTCTATTGGACCTTTATGTAGACTATTATGGTAATATAACTCATATCATATCATAAGTTGCATACAGTGAAAACAAGTTATGGTAACTAGTATTGATATCTTTTATCTTTTAACCATCCTACAGAATGTTATAGTTCATGCAAAAATCCGTTTTTAGCTCACCCGAGCACGAAGTGCTCGAGGTGATTTATTATGGTCACTTTTTGTCCGGCGTCCGTCTGTCCGTCCGTCAACAATTGGGGTGTTTACACTCTAGCATCCACAAAATTTAGGCAATCTGGATCAAACTAAGCCTAAACAAGTACGATCATAAGTTCTCGGAAAGTTATCTGCCCTTGGATGTCAAAAAATACTGTTTTGAACTTTGTTTACACTCTAGCATCTACAATTATAGATCAATCAAGACAAAACTTAAACATAATGTTGGAGACTATAAGATTACGGATGAGTTCGAGTTTCAGTCTGATTTGACCAGAAAGACGAGAGCTGTGTGCCCTTGAATTTGACAAATTGCTGTTTTCGGCAGTTTTCGACATTGTTTACACTCTAGAATCTACAATTATTGACCAGTCAAGACAAAACCTGTACACATTGTTGGGGATCATAAGATCTCGTATGAGTTCGATTTTCAGTCTGATCTGTTTAGAAAATTGAGATTTATGTGCCCTTGAATTCGACAAAGTTTTCGTTTTCGGCTGTTTTTGACCTCGTTTACACCCCAGAATCTACAATCATTTACCAATCAAGACAAATCTTAGACACAATGTTAGAAACCATAAGATTTGGAATGAGTTTGATTATTGGTCTGATTGAGCCAGAAAGACAAGAGTAATGTGCTCCTGAATTTGACAAAATTGCAGTTTTCGGCTGTTTTCGTCCTTGTTTACACTCTAGAATCTACAATTATTGATCAATCAAAGCAAAACTTGGACACAATGTTGATGACCATAAGATCTCGTATGAGTTCGATTTTCATATCTGAACTGTTTAGAAAGTTGAGAGTTATGTGCCTTAGAATAAGACAAAATTGCCGTTTTCGTCTGTTTTTTTTTTCTTCTTCTTTTTTTTTACCTTGTTTACACTCTAGAATCTACAATTATTGATCCACCGAGGTAAAATTTGGACATTATGCTGCTGATTATAAGACCTTGCATGAGTTTGAATTTTGATCCAATCAAATGAGAAAGTTTTCAGTCATGCGCCCTTAAATCTGACAAAATTGCTGTTTCGACCCTAACAACCACACAATATTAACAATCAAGACAAATTTGGATATGATGTTGATTACAATAAGATTTTGGATTAATATGTATTTCAGAATAATCAGAATAGAATTTGTTCAGTTATCTGCCGTTCAAAGGGTAAAGGTAAAATTGTGGGAATGAAGAAAATCCTTTTTACTATTTCTACATCAAAAGGTGTCACTGCGTGGCAATGGATTAATTGAAATCACTATCTGATTCAGCTGTTTTGAAGAATGGACATATTTGATATATGTAAATGCTGTGAAGATAAATCCTAGTGTCAATCAACAGTTGATATTTAAACATAGATTATGTCCAGTGACCCAAAGAAGCCCGGGAAACGCCCCCTTGGACCATGGACCATAGTTACCCCAATCGGGCATTATCAGAATATTTGATTTCGAGTATATAACGTTAGTATAACGTTACACATTTCCCGTCCGTACCTTGGACCTTCTATCGGTGCTTTTCCTGCTAACCCATTACCACACAATGACTCTTTTTGACTCCCCATAAGATAATGGCTTTGGAAAACATTGTGGAAAATGAAGAAATTGCTTGTGACAACCAATTTCTTCATTATCCACAATGTTTTCTACCAAAAAAGCCAACACAAATTTAAATTTCATTCAATTAAAATTGTCGGCTGCACCAACCTAAAATTTTGTCGTTTGGTAATGGGTTAATGGGCTGCCACAGATCAAAACTGTATAACAAAGATACAGGACACTTCGCACAGAACAGCCACTTGCAAAGACACAATGATTTGGCTTGGTTATTCAAGCGATACGCCCAAGATGCCAGCCAGGAGCCCAAGGTGATGCCTTGTAAATGAGAGCACCAGTTGCACTATAGTTGCACTGTACATCACCACAGTGGATAATCACGTGATGCAACAATTTCAGAAAAGTTTTGAATTCAGTTTGAAGCAGAGAAGGTTGACAGACGTCACGAATTAGATGAAAGTGATGGATTTTTGAAAATTCAACTTATAAAAAAGTTTTTGAAGATAAACCAAAATTTTGGTTTATCTTCAATAACTTTTTCATCAGTTGATTTTTCAAAACTCTGCCACGCGCAGCTTATTTCTGACATTCCCCAGCTTCTCTGCTTAAAACCGAATTCAAATTGGTCAAGTATTGACAAAAACATTGACGATTTTCAGAAATTCTAAGTCACGTGATTAACCATCGTGATCATGCTAGTTTTTCAGCCCCATGATTGTACATACTTAAACTAGTAATGCTGTCTGGTGTAGCACTTCTTGGTCTCATTAACCCATTACCAAACGACAAAATTTTAGGGTGATCCACTTCAAAACCTACTGCAGACGACAAAAAGGGTGTTGATAAATATTCGAATTGTGTGTGATATAGCCAAGAAAATATTGAGGCAAAAGGAGAAACTGCTGGTTATCGGCAGTTTCTTCTTTTGTCTCAATGTTTTTCACAAGCCTATTCTATTAGGCTCGTCAAAACCAGGCCTTGTTTGGGAAAGGGTCAAACCTAATTTGCTAGTGAATTTGAACTCTTTCCCAAACGACGAAATTATAGGTGATCCACTTCAAAAACTGTAAAAAAATGACAAAATGGAAGTTATTGAAGATGTAATTTGTGTCAAATATTACATGAAAAATATTGAGGTAAAAGGAGAAACTGCTGGTTATTTCTTCTTTTGTTTCAATGTTTTCTCAAACCTTTTCTAACAGGGACGTCAAAACCAGGTATTGTTTGGGAAAGGGTTAAGCAATTGACTTTCTATATGTATATCCCTTTCCCATGGTCCATAGTTTCTTCAAGGAAGAGTCCCGGTCACTGCAACATGACTAGACCTGAAGTTATGGAATCACATGAAAGTGTTTCATGATATTAAAGGGACATAACATTCCGATTTCATTTTTTTAAAATTATGTCTTAATGCAAAGATTGGTTATTCTAATGTGTAGGAATGCTATCAGTTTTTTGAAGTTGTTATTTATAAGCGAAAAATACGCCTTTAAAGTTGAGACAGAAATGACAAATTCCATATAAATCTGAATTGAACATTGTCCACAACAATTTGTTTTATTTAAGCACAAAAATATATATTTCTCGTAAACGGTTCAATATTTTGGCTTGAAATTTTCAGAATGTTCATAAGAAAATCTGCTCTTTCAGATAGAAATAAAAGGAGAATCTATGAAAAATAAATGTGAAATGTCACTTTAATATAGATGGCAGTAAAACGGAGGCTGTGATTCACTGGACAGGCAGTCACGCACTTGTGGTATCTAACCGAGGAACTTGTTAGTGTTTTGGTTATTTGACAGTGACGTATGCCCTGATGGTAATGACGTCATTGCAAATACCCACTTTAGGACTCCAAGTATTAAATAGAGGCTGTATTGTAGATTCTGCACGAAATAAACATTCAAATGCGCACAGCGCATTGAATGTTTATATCGCATAGAATCTACTATACAAACTCAATCTGACTTGGTGTTCGCTACCGGTATATTGGAGACGGGGCGTGGCTATGTATAGACGTCACATAAACTAGCCGGTAGCTCGTTTATGCGAAATATAGCGATGAAATTTTAAGATATACTGCAATTTCATTGGTCTAAAAAGTAGGTCGAACACTGAAGCCAAATTGATTTGATATCTCCCGTGGCCATAATGGCAAACAATTCATGTATGGACCAACTAATTGGGTCGAAATCCTAGCTACTGTTTTCGCTCCTAGACAAAACTACAGTTTGGCTTCAAATGCCAGTTTGGCTATGGGACTTGACAACGAGTATGTCAAAAGTTCCTTGCATTGAAGTGGTGAATGACACAGCTTTAAATTTAACTTTCGGCCAATGTTAGGGGGGGGGGGGGGGTCCGGACCCCCCAACTCCCTCTAGATCCGCCCATGCTCTGGGCATAAGAATTAGGGGGTCAAGCCCATTTGGACGTCTGGTACTTGAGCCACAAAATATCAACTACATGCAAAGGATTTGATTTTCAATGCGTTTATATATACCCTAAAAATTGGCGAAATTGATCGAATTAGTGAAATTTTCATGTCGGTAGTGGGAGGCGGGTCTAAATATTTTTAGATTGGACTGAAATTTGGTATGGACGCTTTGTTCATGCTAGAGAACAGTTGAAATAACAATTAGGTTGATCAGAGAAAACGTCCAAAATACGAAACACCTTAAGGAATCATCACCTGGGGCGTAGCCAGGAGTTTTGTGATGTTGAAGCCCATGGCGTTTTGTCGAGTCCCTTTGACGCAGTTTGACGTCCAAAACAGGAAAGCTCTGGAAAACATTGTTAAAAATGAAGAAATTGCAAGCAATTTCTTCCTTTCCTACTCTGTTTTCTACTAAGAAATATCGAAAATGTAAAATTACATTCGCTCGAAATTGTCCTCTGCAACATTTTTGATTTTGGAAGTCTAAATTTCCGTTATATTTTAATAGGTTGTGAACGATCGGTGGCATCTATTGGTCTGCTTTTCATCATTTTTTCTTGGAAAGACCACACTTCATGTTGAGCCCATGTGCGGATCCAGAGGGGGGTGGGGTGTGTGGTGGTGGTGGTGGGGGGGGGGGGGGGGGGTCAGGGGGGTCATGACCCCCCCCCCCCCTGGAATTTGGCGAAAAATTTGGTTATCAAAAAGATTACTGGTTATAAGCTGCGTCATTCGTCCCTATGTGCCACGACAAACCGTTGTTATATTTAGTCATTCATGGTATGACATGTCTCAGCATGGATTCAGAAGGGGGAAGGGGCCCTGACCCCCCCCCCCCCCCTGGAATTGGGTGAAAACACAGGGGTTAAAGTTCGGACGACCCCCTGGGAAAAATACCTGGATCCGCGCTTGGAAGCCCGGGCTTCCAGGCTTTCGCCAAGCGATCACAATGCAATAAGAAGCTATAATAATGCTGCTCGGAGCAAAGTACGCCATCGGCCTCTGTTTGTGACTTTTCATTTTTAGGGTGTTTATCTGATGACATTGCTTTAATGATAGTGCATTGTTATGAGATACCATTGGCCATGTTGTGTAAATTATGATACACAAATATGTCAGTTGATGGCATTAAAATGATAATGTTTTGAAAATATTGTAGTCTTTAATTTCTGAAATGTGACCCGTCACAAAAAAGGGACCTTATAAAAAGTGTGGAAAATATCGACCCTAGTCAGTCTGCGCAGTCCGCGCAGCCAGACTAGGGCCGACACTTTTCACTTTTATGTAATTTTCTAAATCCGGAATGATTTCCCTATCTTACTATGTGTTCAATTTTCGCATACGGGACCTAGTCTAAAAAATTTGGATTTTTGGAGTTCGGATAAGGTCCCTTTTAGCGTGACGGGTCACAAATATAAGGTGGCCACTTGTGAGTAGTGTATGCACGGTCTCTATAGATGTATTAGATTTGGAATAATTCATACAAACTAAATTACTTTTAAAATTACTGTTAGACATAGGTTTATTTTTCATCACTAATGGATATATGGATATGTTTAGTCAATGGCAGATAATCCAGACGTGAAAAAAACTTGTTTACGAGATATAAATGGGCGTATAAGTTGTCACTCGAAAGTCACAGTGTTGGTAATCACGTGATTTAAGTTTGGATTCATCACACGGAAAAATGGCGACTATCGGGTTAAATTGGCAGTAATTCTGAAGGTAAGCGGATATTTCTTGATCCGTTGGCAATGTCACCCAGAAAGTTATACCCCATGTCCTGGCCCACAAAATTTCTGACCTAATGGTACCAAGATACTATCGCAAAGATCCGTACTTTCAACAAACACTCTGTCACAAAATTTCTATCGACGAGAATCCAAACTAAAAATATGCGAATACTGTTCACGGACGAGTGGTAATTTTGGCGATTTTGAGGTCATGCTATGAATTCTGTGCACAAATCGATCTTCAAATCAAATGTAGATAGTCTCGGTAACCCAAAATATCCTTGTTATTTACTTACCTCCACCCAACTTGTGAAGAATTGGGCATTTTAGAAAAGAATACCTCACACGGACATAGAAAATTGAATTCAATTCACGGACAATCTTTCGAGAGTGGATAGCACTCACGGATTGGGGCTTGTCATGAACACGAGAATGGTGACAAATTGGAATCAAACCATAAAATACTCACTTTTTGTGTAACAATGATTTAAAGTATGTCTTAACATACTATGTAATATGTTATAAAGACCAAATTGTCTTTTCCCCGAAAAAGAAAGTTTGTTTGTCATTGCAAGACACAGAATGGAATTTTCAAGTGATTTCTGTTGCTGGATCCATGAATAATTCTCTACCTGTCTCTCTGTATCCATCTTTATCAATGATCTGTCTCTCTCCTTTCTATCTGTCTGTGTTCTGTCTCTGTGTCTGTCTCTTTTTAATACAAATGAAATAATACATACTTTTGGCTTCAGATCCTTTGCCTACTGTACGAGTAAAGCTGAAGTATATGACGTAGTTGATGAGTCTGACGAATTCGAATACTGTAAGCCCGAAGGATGCTCTGCTTTAAGATCTATACAAACAAGGTATGTCTAACAACAGCTTGACGAGCCTACTTGCGTAACGTTTCGACCCTGCTGATCATTTAAACGTCTGATAATATGAATTGAGTGCTATATGTACCTCCTTCAATAACAGCAAAAATAGTTATGAGGAAAGGGATGGACCATGTCGAGGGCTCGGTGCAAAACTATTGTAACTACATATTTATCAGAAATTCACTTTTTTGCATTTTCTGAATCTTTAGGAAGGAATACATCATATGCTCTAATATTAAGTTTCAATTCTGTATATTTCGAAAGATATCTAGAATTTTAAAAACATATTTCCTCTTTAACTTTGAGAAAGTTGATTAGTTTTTTCTCTCTCCTGTAAAATTTTACAAAATGTAGTTACAATAGTTTTGCACCAAGCCCTCGATGTCACATAAATTGTGATATTTTACATGTAGTCCTCATTATCGAGAAAAAAGGAGTTCTAAAGACAAGCCTTCTATAGTTAGATTAGTAAATCGGTCTATCCATGCGTGTTTATCCACATTTAGGCAAAACATAAAACGGCCAAACATTATTGTGGTCCAGTTTGATAGCCTTTACAGACAACATTATGGTACGATCTGTGTATAGCACAGAAAATATTGTTACAAAAAAGGAGAAAATGGGAAATGTTGGTTATCTTTTTCTCCTTATTTGTGTCAATGATTTCCTAAACCATTTATGGCTACACACACTCGACGCTGCAAAATGATTTGAATACGGTTGAAATAATTCAACAAGATCCGTTCAGATGCATTCATCCAATGTGTGTCATACATTTCTATCTTTATATTTTCAGAGATCATACATGTTTTTGACAGAGCTGACAGGAAAAGGCTGGTAGGACGGCTGTTTCCACGCAACGAAATGCTGTCATGAAAGGCACTCTTCTTAAAATGATAAATGATAAAACAAGGCGCGACCAACTATGTCCAAAATGCTGACTCCAGATAGGATGGGTTTTCCTGAATCTAAATGATCGTATATTGCCTGTGCATTAAAGACACTTTGATGCAGTGTCATATACCTTACCATTTTGCTTTAGACAGACTTCTAGGGCATGTTCAAATTTAGACTTGTTATCGTATATTATGTGAAGTTTTTTAAACACAAAGCAGGCCTATTATCTGGGCGATAATCATTCCAAAGACGCGCTTGGGCTGAAAGACTTTTGAATGTAAACTGGTACGATATGAAAGGCGACTTAAAATGCTTCATTCTCTGTCCTTCAAAGAATCTTTATCGTGATTTTCCTTCCTTCATTCCTTCATTATAAAAGTTAAAGGCACCCATGCTAGGTTGACGAACATAAACACAGGTAAAACATAAATCGGTAGATTAAATCTGTCCAAGGAAAATTTATCTGTCCAATAAAAATTCAATTGAAGTTCATAAGGCCATTTTAAAATGAAGTCGTTGTCTGACTTTATTCACCCTCACTTTCTTTTTAGATATTGAAAAACAGCACTAAAATTTTAATGTAATGCTGCCTGTCCACATGTTGATCTCATGCATGAAATATCAAGTATGGGTTCCTTTAAAGTGAACGAAATGCGTCATTTATTTTTTAAAAGATTTATTAATTTCCATTTGTTAAAATAAGGAATAAACATAAACACACAAGCCAAGAAACAATACTGAAATAAAATGGTAAATCACATATACAGAATCGCAGATTGTTTTTCATCCGATATCACATAATCTATTTTACAGCCAACCTGCGAAGTCTACCATTACATGCAATGCCAATAAATTGCATCCATTTCATAGGATTCAGTCGGTCATTTCGTGAAATTGGAAATATTAGTTTGTTATTATGAACACGGACGTCCGACGATGGATATTCCATTTATTGTTGCTGATCGTGGTGGTCAAGTATTTTTAAATTGAGAAGCAAAATGTTTATACTTAGTTGTAAACACAATTTATTGTTGTTTTGATACATAATGTATTATCTCATAAGGGGTGCATTGTTATTCCATTGATGCTAATAACCAAATACAATGAAGGCTTGTCGAAATTTTGTCATTTTGAAAGGGTGAAAATTCTATTTTTTATTCCTATAAGGTTTGTCGTTTATGGAACTTTCATTCTTTAAAATTATCAAGTTCCGAAACGACTTATTTCATATTAAAACAAGGTTTCTGTATACATTGCGGACAATGAAGAAAAATGATGAATATCACAGTTGTCTCATTTCTCTCAATGTAATACAATGTATTGTTCTATTTTCAGTTAAAGTGATATTTTCAATTTGTACTGATTGTAAAAGTGATGTGCAAAGATCTGTTTACGAAATAAAAAAAAGACATTTAACCCGATTGAATCTAGATCTTTAAAATTTCTTCACTTTTCCCAAGCAAAAGCATTTTTTTGGAAAAGTTATTGTCATTTGTTAAGTGGCACATTAGAATTTTTGACAAGTATATTTGAAAGGAAAGACGACATTATCTGCTTGGAAACTTCACAGCTAATGATCCTCTCTACTTTCAGATTCCGAGCATTATAGCAGTAACTATATTCAGTTATTCAAATAACATACTTCCAAAAACATTCCCTTGACTTCTTATTAAAAAGAAAACATAAATATTGATTTCGATTTAAAAAATACTAGAATCCTTTTTCCCAAACGACAAATTCTTGTGTGGTCCAATCTACTATACTTCGTCTTTCTTTTGGTCTTCGTTTCTACACGCAACTTAGTATCAGAAAAGTTAAGCAGTCTAAAATGGGAAAAAAGAACGTAAAATGGGACGTTATAAAATGCAGCATGAAAGAGTCTAATGAGCTATGAAAAACGACGACAATGAATTTAGTGCTAAAAACTGAATTCACTGTTGTGTATCGTTAAACCGTCGGTGTTTTTATAAAATCACGTAACTACGGCTTGAATCAAGCCGTAGTTACGAGATTTTATATCAACACCTGCAGAAATACTTTTTTTGCCGAAATTACATCAGGGTACTCTAGATAAAATCGTTCCCTATTCTAAAAGAAATTATCTCAACAGAATATTTTACATGGCCGAACAAATTACAATGTAAATACGCATCTAAACCCTTTTTAAACAGCACCTGGTTTTGACGTCCGTATCAGAGATGAAATTGGAAAATATTGGGACAAAAAGAGAAAATACTGATAACAAGCATACTCTCATTGTGCCCACATATTTGCCTTTCTGTATCGTATTCTGATCATGCTCTCATTAATTGGCATCTTTCGTCTGCAGCAGCTTTTGAATCGGACAACCAAAACATATTGTTGTGGGTGCGTACATGTTTACCGTAACACTGTTTCTTAATAGACAAGTTTCCACTAAGACTCCCACACACAACAGCCACCGGAAGTCGTCCTTAGAGGCAAAAGGCGAAATTCTTTCCTATTCACTGCCTTTATCCATGCTCTACACTTGCGTTGATCTTGTGGAAATCGGAAAAAGTGAAGATTCTCCTTATTTCCGTCATTTATCTTTTTTCCGATTCTTGCATTAATAAACGATGCAGTTTAAAACCATTTCGATTCCCTATAGATCTAACAGAGTTAATTTCCCATAAACCCATTGTTTGCCACTGGATGTTAATCCGAGTCTTCTCTGATGAAAATTCGCTCTTTGATATTTGGATGTCGCTGTTTACATCGGAGCGCTGTCTCATTAAAAACAAATGAAAATTCCGACACAATTTATGTCGCTGTGTCAGACTTTTCTTTTGTTTTTGAATGGGACAGCGCTCCGATGTAAATAGCGACATCCAAATATCAACAAGCGAATTTTCATCAGAGAAGACTCGAATTACCGGAAGTTTTCTGTGGGTACGGACTAAAACGATAATGGAAAGGAGTCTATTGTGTTTCGCTAGGCCCAACCTGTGTCGATAGGCCTTCCCATACAGGCAAATGTGTCTTTTCGCTCCTTCGTGATCTTGGAGGTCTTGTTTCGTTGCAATGACTTATCGCAGGTATGGCATACAAAAGGACATTCAGCGTGCACCCTGCGTAAATATGCTGATAAATCTGCCCTCGTTGCAAACTTGTTTCCGCATGTCTCACATGTATAACGTTTAGCAGTTGGACTGTGAACATTGCACCTGAAAGTAAAAAACAGTGTTATCTCATACGATGAAAGGTACAACCAAGAAAGTTCAAAAATGCAATATATGAGACATTTTCAGACCTGTTCGTGGTCAAGCTGTTTTCGAGTTTGTGAAAAAAAAAAACCACACTCATTGCCAAACATTGACTTATAGTGACACTTTTCAGACTTCCAAGATTTTCCCTTTAAGATTTACAGGTCGCGGATGCTAAACTATTATCAAAACAGGACTTGTCCTTCTCTAACAAATTACAAATAATTCGGAAAGGTATTGAAGGAAAGAGCAAAATGCTGACAATCGTCGTTTTATCATTTGCCTTTAATATTATTCAATGTTCTATTTTTACACCGTTTTGTCTTAAACAACTCCTTTTTCGGGGAGAAGACAATTGGATCTTTATATAACATATTACATAGTATGTTAAGACATACTTTAAATCATTGTTACACAAAAAGTGAGTATTTTATGGTTTGATTCCAAATTGCCACGATCCTCGTGTTCACGACAAGCCCCAATCCGTGAGTGCTATCCAATACACCCAAATACACTTCCAATTTGTTACTAAAAATAGTAACACTTTTTGATGCCAGATCGAGGCTCTGACCCAAATGTGAGTAAAGCATCCAACGTACAATGGAAATGAACGGAGGAAAGAAGAAGTTTAAGAGGAATCACACACCGTTTAGTGATGATTCCTCTGTGAATCTCGACGGGATATCATTGACTGACTTCCATTTATGGCCTTTATCGGCTTTTAAGTCATTTTTGACCCTCCGAAAAAGTAGTATCCTCGGATCTTTCGAGGACCTAGCCGCAAGGTTAAACTGTCATATTCACGTTACAAACCCCCTTCCCCAACAAAAAAAAGTACGAAACATGCCATTTTCAGTGTGAAGATGGTTATGTCAGTGCCGAAAGGTTTATGAAGAAAGATAATTCATTATGGTAGATCAATTTGATAATAAAAACATAGCTGTTAAAGCCCATTTCCCAAACGACAAATTATTTAGACTTTTCAAGTTTGACAGCGGCTTAACCCTTTCCTAAACGGCACCTGATTCAATTTGGAAGCTCTTGCAGATAACAGAATGGGTATCATGAAAGTAGGTTTTTTTTAAGTGCAAGGGCGGATCTAGAGTGGGGGGTGGGGTCGGGATGTCCGCACTCCCCTCCCCCGGAATCAGCCATAAATTGAATGTTGACTATATAATTAAAGCGTCAATATATAATTTAACACTTTTAAGTCATCATTTGGGCGTGGACCCCCCCCCCCCCGGCAATTGGGCTTGGACCCCCATGAAAAATATAGTAATATAGTAACGAAAACCTTGAGGCAAAAGGAGAAAATGCTGATTAAAAGTAATTCATTATTTTGCCCCTTGAAATGATTTTTTAAACAATCTCTGTAAGACAGTCAAAGACGGATCTAAAAGGGGGTCGGGGGTCCGGACCCCGCCTTGAATAGGTCGAAAATCGAATTTTGACTACACAGCGTTAGTATGGTATCTAACATTACAAAATTCACAAATTTAAAGACATCTTTTGGGCTAGACCTCACCCCCCACCCCTTGAAAAAAATCCTGGATCCGCCCTTGACAGTCAAAACATTAACATTTCTTGTTTGGTAAAAGTTTAAAACATTTTTCTTTTCATTTCTTTTTTTTTTAATTTAACGCCTCTCAACAATATTTCAGCAATAAGTTAATTTATAATTGTCCACGCTCCGCTGCTGGGAATCCATTCTGTGACCTGTCCATTATTGGCTCTAATCTAGAGCACAAACACATGCAAAATATTACCGCTCACACTTGGACAGTACTAAGGAGCTCACTTGCTCCTGCAAAATTCTTTTTATATGGTTTTCAAAAGCAGTAGCTCATCCTGAACTTGCATGGTGGTAATGGGCGATGGAGACAAGGTACGAATGATTACAAGCCAAAAAATCTCTTTTTTTAAATCAAAGTTGCAAAAATATTCCTGTAACTGAAAACTCTAATAATTAACGCAAATGACTGTATAAAATATTCTTAATACTTAGGCAGAATAAATGAAAATTGCTCGCGCGAAAATAACGACTCGCACAATGAATTATATAGTAAAAAGACCACGTGACCTTTTGTTTGCTCACTTCATGCGCAGGTCACGGTTAAAAATTTGGAACTGTATCAGGGTGTATCACGAAAGATTGTCCGTGAAATGAATTCGATTTTCTTTGTCCGTGTTAGGTATTCTTTTTTAAAATGTTCAATTCTTCACAAGTTGGGTGGATGTAAGTAAATAACAAGGATGTTTTGGGTTACCGAGACTATCTACATTTGATTTGAAGATCGATTTTTGCACAGAATTCATAGCATGAACTCAAAATCGAAAAATTACCAGTCGTCCGTGAACAGTATTCGCATATTTTTAGTTTGGATTCTCGTCGATAGAAATTTTGTGACAGAGTGTTTGCTGAAAGTACGGATCTTTGCGATAATATCTTGGTACCATTAGGTCAGAAATTTTGTGGGCCAGGACATGGGGTATAACTTTCTGGATGGCATTGCCTACAGATCAAGAAATATCCGCTTACCTTCAGAATTACTGCCAATTTAACCCGATAGTCGCCATTTTTCCGTGTGATGAATCCAAACTTGAATCACGTGATTACCAACACTGAGTCACGGTTAAGGTTTTTTTGGTCGTGTTGGGATAGGGGGCTTTTGGCGGAAGGATGGGTTTGCTGTTTTTAACTTTTAAGAGAACTGTTATAAGAAAAATGTAATTGTTTACGGAAAAATCATATTAAGCCATTGCTTAAAAATCCTTGTTACGATTTCTTTATCGGGAATCTTGTAAGAGCATATTGGGAGATGGGAAGAAATTATCGCATTTTATTTTTTGTAACATCTTCATTAACTGTAGAAACTGTGCTGGACCAGTTTGGGTCTAGACCAGGTTGTTCTCATACACAAATAACGTAACAGCATTTTTTACCTATCACAGCCGAAAAAATATTAATGAAATAATTATAACAATACAGAGAAAAATATTTTAATGGTAGGCCTTCGTCAAAATAGATTTTAAAGTTCGTTAGAGAAGAAGATGACTACACAGGACAAAATGAAAACGATCCGCGAGTCAGGAAAGATCGCTGAGCCAGGATTAAACCCACACCAACTGATGGGGGTCTATGGAGATCTGCAGAGGGCTGATCTCACCTACGAGCAGGTTTGTATTATGTGCATTTTCTTTCAATGTTTATCCCACAGTGACTCCCTCACAAGAAATCGCGTGGGAAAACATTGTGGAAAATGAAGAAATTTCAATGACAAGCAATTTCTTCATTTTTTCACAGTGTTTTCTAACCCAAAATGGAAATATTTTTTAGAATTGAATCAACTTGTAATTGTCGTCTGCAAAACTTTGAATTTGGACCAGTCGTTGCCGATTTTCCCTCGAAGCAACTACCCCGGAAGTACCTGTATGTCACGAAGCAACAAAATACCGTTGACTCTTTTAGAAGCTAGTTTCTCCGTTTATTGTATCGCACCTATTAGTCCGGCAGATATCCACTTATACCTTGCAGTGGAGTACATAGTTTTTTTCTTTGCTGATTCTTGATGTAGACACCATACTGTTAAAGAATCTGACGGGTGACATCGTGTCACCCTTTAGCATTTTGAGAAATTCAAGATGGCCGCCAAGATGGCGGAATCTTACATAAATTACTAATAAAAGGCTTATATATGCATATGGAAAGTGATATTTCTTACGTCAGAGATGTCTTATGCACTTACTTTTGTCCTAAGAAGGAAGAACAAAGAAAAATTGACAATTTTCTGTGATTTCAGTCGATGTTGTTGTGTAACTTACGTTACATTACTGAATATTCGATGCAGTTATTCACTTTTCAGCTATTATTTGGACATAAGTCATTCATACACAACAACAAATGACATGGTTACCAAATTCCTTACTTTAAACCTTATATAAGAGCAAAACAATAGTTACATATATGTAAAATGTAATTTACGTTACCTAATATCAGCATATTAGTTTCATTTATCCCTTATATACTATTATTCGGTCATAAATTATTAAAACAAAGAAGGAAATAGTTTGTATGTCAATTTATTTACTTGAAGCTTTTCGTAGGTGAGCAAAACAACAATTAAATAAATGTTTTATGTAATTTACGTTACTTTAGTTACCAGTACTATTACATATACATATACTTGTAAACATATCAAGAGTAATATTTATTGTAAAGAAAAATCTATCAGCTTGTAATTTTTAATTGGATAAAATTGAATTTATAGTATGTGAATCAAAACATGCATGTAGCCATTGGTCACACATCCATCATGTTCTATGCACAAACAATAGTTGCTTAAATGTATTATGTATTTTACGTTACCTTGATATCAGCATATTAGCTTCATTTATTTATTTATCTACTATAACTCACCCATGAATCATTAAAGCATGGAAGAAAATTGTTTGCATATCATTTTCTTTACTTGAAGCTTTTCGCACGTGAGCGAAACAACAGTTAAATAAATGGATTGTGTAATTTACGATACTTTAATTTCCAGTTCTATTACATATACTTGTAAACGTTACAAAAGTAATATTTATTGAACAGTAAAGTCTGTCAGCTGGTTATTGTTAATTGGATATAATTGAGTTTATAGTATATGAAACAAAACATGTATGTAGCTTTTATACACACACCCATCATGTTCTATACAAAAAAAAAGAAAAAAAAAAAAACATAACTGTACAAAATAGGCCACCTGTCCTGAACCTAATTTTGGTACACTACAAGCTTTGTGTTGTGGCGCATCAACTCAACAAATTTGGTGTCCCTAACTTCAACAGTACAAGGTATTTTGAGCTGAAGGAAATTTCAAGCTTAGACAACTCGAACGTGAAAAGAAGGTCGCAGCAGTTACAGAGTGTAACCAAAAAACGAAAGTTGGTTACCTGGCACAGGCTTTACCATAATACTCCGCCATTTTTTCTTGGCAGGGTATAAAACCCAAACAATGTTCCTTAAGTAAGAATATATACCATTAACATATAGCCGGTTAAAATTGGAATTTGTTTGTAAATTGTGAGTTTATGTAAGGTGAATCTCTATATTATTCTGTAAGACCTACATTACAGAAGATAATCATATTATCTCTGTTACCGAAAGTCTTACATATTACCCGTGGTGAACTGCTAATTGATCAAATCTTTTCTGTTGCATATAAAGCTATCAGATATCATTGTTTGTTCGTATTTCTGGTTTCTTAGAGTATTGTTTCAAACTATACCCCCTTGCGTTTGCAATACACAATACAGTTGAAGAACAAGCTGAAAGCATAATGCTCACATTGTCATTTAATCATTTCCAAAATATTGCCATGAGCTGCAGATACAACCTGGCCGTGGCCATGGCGCAGTTGGTAGCGCATCTGCTTCTCATTCTAGAGGTCCCGGGTTCGCGGCAAATACCCTTACTGACAATGTCACCCATCAATGGTTTGATATCGCGAACCTATGTGGGGGAGCAGCTGGAGGCTCGGTAAGGGTGTTATGGTAGTACTGGTATGAGAAACGTCAGGAATACATGGTTAGGTGCTGCAGCCGCCGCGATATGACCTTAGTAGTTGAAAACGGCGTAAAACCCCAATAAACCAAACCAAACCAATCCAGAAACAACCTCAGTCAGTCAGTGATACTGGCTCTATGGTGGTGTGTGAAAAGCTAGTACCATTTCCTCAAACTACAGACGTATTTCCAGATAATGACAAAAGGACTCACTATTGAGCATCAAATTAGGAATACACTCTTGTAGAAAATCTATCATACATGTTATCGCGGTATCAAGCGCTAGTTAAAGTTACTGTCTCCGAGCCTAGGGTGCAGTTGTAGCTCCTTGTACATCACAAATAATGAAATGGAAGAATGGAAGTAACGTATCCTGTTTTTCAACTAGAATGTTCTGTGTTTAGCAAATACCACAGAGAACTCAAATATGAATAATTATGTTATCTATTGATCTATATGGAACAGACAAGTATTTGTAACGGTGATAATATAAATTTTATGCGATTCTATTGAAATGCCGCAGCATAACTTTTGTCACCTTAACTGAATATGTTTACTAATAAAATTTATAAGTCTCTTTGGTGTATGTCAATCTATTTTCCAAAAGTTGACGTGTTTTTCACAAAAGCAAGTGCAATATCAAACGATATCTTCTTTGAGAAGGTCTGATAAAACAATGTAGAGATGTACAATATATATACCACCAAGAAAATCTGAGTGTGTGCATTATGGTATACTCAGTGTCAGGCAGGCGGGTGGAGTCTGCCGGTCTCTATTTTGCTCCACATCTCCTGCACTATTTGGCCTGGAGACACCACTTTCACGTGAGAAGCATCTTGACCCAACATGTTCCTCATTTACTAAAAAGTAATAGTGACCTACTTTTCATGTTTGAGCTCATTTAATTCGAAATTTTTGTCTGCTCCATATCCCATTGTAATGTTTTATCTAGTGCCATAAAACTGGGTGTGTTAACGAGGCATGATCAAAAGGTATGTCATTATCTGTCGTGTACCAACACCCAAAACTCACTGAAATATAATTTGCATGCTTGATCACACTAAGTTTAAAATTCCCGTCCGTTCTATATCTCATGTACTGTTTGATCTAAAAACACCATATTCGATGGGTGCATGAGTCATGACCAAGGCAAAGGTTTGTCATATACCAAATTAGATGAATATGCCCTACATTTAAAGCTCAACAAAAGTCTTCATGTACCAATGCTAGTCATCGTCACCTGCTTAGGTATACGTAGTTCACTATTCTTTTGTTTTTAAAACAAGATGGGTGTGTCAACTATTGACTACAGAATGGCCTTGCTTCGTAAAGTTTTAACTCTATTTTATCCTTCTAACAATAGCCAGCTGACAGAGATTTCTGTGTAACTATTAATGCTGTTGTTATGGTAACAAGTGTATATAAGAGTATTTGAAATAAAAGTAACGTAAATTACATAATAATTTATGCGACTGTTCGTTTGCATTTACCAAATGCTTTGGGTAAAGAAATTAATATGCAAACTATATCCTGTTGTGTTTTAAAGGTTTTTGGCCGAATGATAAGAAATAAGAGATCAAATGAACCTAATATGCTAATATTAAGGTAACGTAAGTTACATAATATATTTATGCAACTGTTGTTGTACTCTAACCAAAAGCTTCAAATAAGGAAATTCGTTACCAGATCATTAAATGTAGTGTTTAAACGACTTATGGCCAAAAATGGTAGATATGTGAATAAATAAATCAATATACCCTAATGTAACGTAAGTTACACAACGAAATCGACTGAAATGACAGAAATGTGTAATATCTTTATTGTTCTTTCTTCTTAGGGCAACAGTAAGTGCATGAGAGATATATTGCCTTAAATAAATCAGTTTCCATATGCATATATAACCCTTAAATTGGTTATTTATATGATATTCCGCCATCTTGGCGGCCATCTTGAATTTCTCAAAATGCTAAAGGGTGACACGATGTCACCCGTCAGATTCTTTTACAGTAGGATGTCTTCTTCAGGAATCAACAAAGAAAAAAAACTATGTACTACACTGCAAGGTTCAGCTGAAAAATGGGGAATATCTGCCGGACTATATCAAATGCTTTAAAAATAAACTTTGATCGTATGAAACAAATGGCCATTGTGGGTGACATTTATAGTGTAAGCCTATATATATAAGCCAGGGGAACGATTCAGGACCATCTTGGCTCTATTTTTTTTTATTGAAATAGTCGGTTTCCTTTCTTGTTTCAAAATTCATTGTACATACGAGCATAACATGGTCGACCATTTAATTCTAATCGCCATTAATTCAACATTGGCTTACTCCCACTCCTATGTTGTTTAACGTATATTCTGGCTGAACACACAAAGATGGTCATTATATATACCTCTGGTGGGCAACTTGGCCAAAGCGAGGGACGTTTTTTCGCGAACAATGTATTCCGTCGATGTTGTTATAAATATCGTAACTACGGCTTTATCGAAGCCGTAGTTACACTGGTGGTGAACTCGGCCAAAGCGTCGGACGTTTTTTCGCGATCATAGTATTCCGTCATTTGGAACACTATGGACAATTCTGTCGAATCATACTTTGGATGCAAGTCATAGAACTACTTTCAGATTAGGCCTATGAATAGAATAGAATAGAACAACAATTCAAAACGTTCGTCTGGGACTACTGTCAAAAATGAAGCGACAATGATACTGAAATGCATCATTTGCAGTTCCAGTGTCCTCGGTTTTTAGAATGAATACATCCTGCAAGCCCTGCAAGTTGCCATGGTTGTTCATTTGGATGACCTCGAAAACTACTTTATGAAGCGTAACTTCTTCCGGCTAAGAAATCAGATTTTTTTTAAAGATTTCTTCATACACACACTTCCGAGTCGATGATTCGATCTTTGATCGACATTATCCGAGGATATCCGAACAAGTATTCCGTCTGTGTTGTTATAAAATATCGTAACTACGACTTTATCGAATTTATAACAACACAGACGGCTTGTCAATACACATCGGTAAACCCGGTCTATTTTTAGAACAAATTCATTGTTATTAGAAAAACTATCCAATCAGAATGTCCCTCGCTTTGGCCGAGTTCACCACCAGTGAGTTATAGCTCATCGTTTATAACTGTAGACTTGTATACAAACACTATACTACTTATTGTTGAAAATGACCTATCATAAACACTTTCTCCTTTGAGAATAAACGAGTTAGACATCAATTCGCTCGTATAGCTTACGATAAATAGTTTGGTAAATGTTAAAACTATGTATTTGGCTTTTAGCGTTTGTGTGGCGAAAATGAAGAAAATCGGATTGGGTCACGGAAAGGGCCTTATTGACACTCATCCTTTGTCAAGTTCAAAAGGTATATCGTTTCTGTCAAAAGACAAGTCCTTCTAAATCAAGTTTGAATATTTTACCTAGTTGGATTTTTATGCCCCCGTATCGAAAGATCGGGGGCATATTGTTTAATTCATGTCCGTCTGTCTGCCTGTCTGTTCGCCCGTCTGTCTGTCCGAAAACTTAACATTTTGCCATTTCTCCAAAAGTATTTGACCTACAGAGCTGAAATTTGGTATGTAACTTCCTTTTAATGACATCTATCTGTTCCATGCATTATGACCGTCCTCAAGGTAATCTGGTAACCCTTATCAACCCTTAACACAAAAACTTAACATTTTAGAAACATAACCATTTCGGGGGCATTCGTGTTTCACAAGCAAACACATCTTGTTTGTTTCCTATTACGATCCAAGGAAAACTTGGTACCATCGCTAAAGTTCCTTTCTTTAACTACACAGTGATGCAAACTCTAACTGTCCCCCAAATTATTCTTACACCTCATAAATCTAGCAAAGGTCTGTTTAAGACATGATTTTTCGGGTTTATCTGCAAACAAAAGATATATTTCTGCAATTTTGTGACTTCTGAGAGGTATTGTTGGCTTATATTACAGCTTAGTAAATCTGTAGTTACGACATTTTCCAAAGGATTCAACAATAATTTGTTCTTATCTTTTTCAGTTATTACAATTAAGAGGGTATAACGGACCCAGGAAGACCGCCGAAACTATGGCAGCATGTGTCAACAAAGTGAAAAGAGGAGCGTATAGGATACTGGACATTGGAGCCGGGACAGGCCTTGTTGGGCTGGAGGTTAGTAAACTTATATCGTCGCTTTTCGACGAAAACCCCGTAACTGTATCTTGTTTTAAGCTGCAGTTACGAGGTTTTCCTTGAAATGCAACGATATGTACTAAACAGTTCTATCCATACACTATGGAAATGAAGAAAAACGTTCATCACCAATAACGATTGTTATATTTGCCATAATTATGTATCCAAAAACGTCGAAAAATTTAAAGGGGATGGAAAAAAGTGTACTAAATTTTCCCAATATAAAATATCTTATTTGATTTTTGGACACATTGTTCACAAATAATGTGTCAATTATACTGATCAGTAAAAATATCTCAAAACCTGTAAGAATCGTCTACACAGGGCACACTAGTTTGTACTTTGAAAATCGCACCAATCGACATACGAGGTTTTGCATTTACACCGACGAAATGTTACTCCAAATTTTATCTATCAATAATCAGTGATTGCGATATGAATTTTTTTTGTTTTTATAAAAGAAAGAAGACAATGCTGCTTTTCAAGGAAAACCTCGTAACTGCAGCTTAAAAGCTGCAGTTACGAGGTTGTCGTTGAGAAGCGACGATAAATTCAAGCTGATTAAAGTGACGTTTCACATTTATGTCATTTTTTAAAAGTATGTCTTGAAGCAAAGATTGTTTAATCTAATGCGTAGAAATGCTATCAGTTTTTTGAAGTTCTTATTCATAAGCGAAAATGCGCCTTTAAAGTTTAGACAGAAATGACAAATTCTATATGAATCTGAACTGTTGTCCACAACAATTTGTCTAATTTTAGCACAAAAATAGATATTACTCGTCAACGGTTCAATATTTGACTTGAAAATTCCAGAATTTCCATAGGAAAAGATGCTCTTTCAGATAGAATAAAAGTAAAATTTATGTAAAAATAATCGCGAAATGTCACTTTAAGTACACGTAAAGCCACAAAGGGGGGTCTCATTTGCTCCCACGCACAGATTTCCTTGTAACTTTACACATAGAATGCCTCTGACCTATTAACTACAAAAATATATTCCTTTTACTCAAAGAGTGCATCTTAAAGTGTTCCCGGTTTTTATTGATACCCGTCTTACAAAAACTCATTGCTGGCTATCTAGTTTTGGTATAAATCCACAAGTTTTAATTAAATTAGCAAGAGGAGTCATGGTAGAAACTTTTGATACCAATACTGTTGGTACCAACATGCGCAAAAAATTCTTAGAAATTAATTTTGTCAGAAATTGTCAGAAAAATAGCCGAGAAATTTTCAAAACCTAAAATTTTATCACATTTATTTGTATGTTCCCGTCTTTGTCAACCTATGAAATTGATAGGAAAGTTGGCCATATATGTTCCCTGTTTGCATGCAAAATTTGGAGAAAATTTGAAACCGGTAACATTGTCAAATAATGAGAATCGTGAACAACGGCACCTTAAGATGCTCCCGGATTTTAATGGTTCCCGACCAGCAAAAGCCCAATTTTGCTTAACTAGTTTTGATATCAGTCCCAAATTTTAAATCAGAATAGCAAGAGGGGTCATTGAAGAACATTTTGGTACCACATTGTTGATACCAACATGAACAAAAAAATTCTCAGAAGTTTATCTATTCAGAAAAATAGCCGAGAAATTTTCAAAACCTAAAATTCTATCAATTTTTTTTGTATGTTCCCGTCTTTGTCAACCTATGAAATCGATAAGAAAATTTGCAAAATATGTCCCCTGTTTGTAAACAAAATTTGGTGAAAATTTGAAACCGGTAATGTCAAATAATGAGAATTGTGAACAATGGCACCTAAAGATGCTCCCGGATTTCAATGGTTCCCGTCCAGCAAAAGCCAAAGTTTGCTTTCAGAGTTTTGATATCAGTCCCAATTGTTAAATCAGAATAGCAAGAAGAGTTATTGTAGAACATGTAGAACATTTTCAGACCAATATTTTTAATAGCAACAGGCCACATAATTTCTCAGAAATTGACAGAAGAACAACCCAGAAAATTATATAAAACCTAACAGTCAATCAAGCTTTTTTGTATGTTCCCGTCTTTGTCAACCTATGGAATTAATTAGAAAGTTGGCCATATATGTTCCCTGTTTGCATGCAAAATTTGGTGAAAATTTGAAACCGGTAACATTGTCAAATTATAAAAATTGTGAACAACAGCGCCTTAAAATGCTCCCGGATTTCAATGGTACCCGTCTAGCAAAAGCCCAATTTTGCTTACCTAGTTTTGATATCAGTCCCAAATCTTAAATCAGAATAGCAAGAGGGGTCATTGAAAAACATTTTGGTACCAACAATGTGGCTGCCAACATGCAAAAAAAATTCTCAGAAATTGTCAGAAAAACAGCCAAGAAATTTTCAAAACCTTCAATTCAAATAATTCTATTTGTATGTTTCCGTCTTTGTCAACCTATGAAATTGAGAAAAAGGTTAGCCATATATGTCTCCTAGTCGTATGCAGAATATGGTGAAAATTTGAAACCGGTAACATTGTCAAATAATGAGAATTATGAACAACAGCACATTAAAATGCTCTTGGATTTTAATGGTATCCATCTAGCAAAAGCTCAGTACTGTCTACAAAGTATTGATATCAGTTCCCAATTTCAAATCAAAATAGTAAGAGGAGTCATCGTACAGCATTTTTGTATCAATATTGTTGATACAAACATGCCAAAATGATGCATGTTCTTCTCAAATCTGTGATTATCAAAAAGTTAATATGTCAACAAAGCAGTGGCTAGTTCATCATTACAATAGAAATATTAGTAATTTTGCATTGAAAGGCACAATAAATGTACAATAAAAACTGCTTTTGTGTTCTTTTTATTATCTTGAGCAGTGTAGTAAAGAAAAAAAGATGTTTGTATTTTTAATAACTGTGCGAAAATGCTCTTGTAAGGGCCCAGCACTGTAACCGGAAGAAGAAGAAAGTAGTCTAAGTGCTGATAAGCCACAAAGGAAAGTTAAAAAGGGTGACATAATAGATGAAATATGTAACATTATGCATCTCCTTTATTTTTCATGCCCACATTTCATAATTTACTCCGCTGTTTGGGATTTTTTCTACCATTATATTATTGGTGGGTGGGGTACGACAATGTGCCATTTTTTTTTAAAATCATGTTTTTGTGTTAAAAAAGCTAAAATTAATGCCATGTATAAGTTGGTTATGTTAAATAAAGACACAACAAAGCATAATGAGCTATTTACAAATGTATATGAAAATAATTAACGATCTGGAACAATAATAGACACTTTTGAAAATACAAAAAGTATTGTTATATATTTTTTCTATGATATAAGACGGAGGTAAAATGAAACTTAAAACAATTTTTACCGATATGTTGGAATTTTATATATTTTTTAGTTATTGACCCCCTTTTACAAAAAAAGCGGGAAAAGGGGAAGCACCAACTCCGTAAATCTCATATTTTTTTCCCAGAAGATGATAATATCTGACATTTTTCAGCTTGTATGCTACAACAGATATGTATGTAACATAAATAAGCTAAATACAAATCTATGAAAAACAAAATTAAGAAAAAAAAACGCTTGATTATACATAAGGTTTATGATTTTGCGACTGAATTTTTTCCATGTTTAAGAAAAAATAATCATTTTTCTTTGATCTGTAATTTTTGTAATATTGACTGGCAGGGTATGAGACCTACACCAAAATTATCTCTAATTTATACTTGTGCAAATAAAACAAGAATGGGAAAAGGTTACCGTTAAATTTTGTTTTTTTTTTTTTTGTGAATTCAAACTTAGTAGGGGCGCATAAAACAAGGACAAAATTATCCAAAATAGGTCATTCAGTTCCATCAAATATTCAATGTAAGGTCAAATGTAACAACACATTATTTTTTATAGTAACTTATATAAAGAACTTATTTTTATCAAATATTCATTGCCAGATTTCCCTGTAGTTACTACATAAACTATTGTTAACAAAACAAGGGCATTATATACATCGGTGGGGAATCATGTGACACACAATTTCAAGAAATCGTCAATAATTTTGTAAATAATTGACCAATTTAAAATCGGTTTGAAACAGAAAAAAGTGTAAAACGCCCGATATCAGATTGGTGGTAACTCTTTTACAAATCAAGTGATAAAAACGTTATTGACGACCAGATTAAGTTTTGGTTGGTCGTCAATAACTTTTATATCAGCTGATTTTTCAAAGATTATCCTTGGCATTCAGCAAAGTCATAGAGTGTTCCCGCTGTCTCTGCTTAAATTCTTCTTTTCAAATCGGTCATCTTTTGACAGAATTGTTGGAAAATATCAAAAACATTATGTCAGGTGATTCCCCGCCGTGATATAAGATTCGTGGGGTGGAAGAGGGTTGAAATTGGTGTCATGTACTACTGTATAAGAACGCCTTTTTAAATCAAATTAAGCTAATCTTACACGAACATGTTTCTTTGATTACCGGGTCTTTACATACCTATAGTCCTTTAACGATATTATGGCACATGTTTACAAAATTTACCCTTGCAAAAAACGCAACAGCAAAGTCATAACTACTGTAAATTTGCATGTGATGGTTCGAATCTTGCAGGTCCCTTACACATTCAAGATTTGAACCAAGACATGCAACGTTGAACTGAAAATTAACAAGGATTACCTTTTGTTTATTACTGTAAAATTTGTAAACATGTGTCATTATATTGTGATTGGACTATGATAAAAAAAACAATCAAGGCAGAAGACGCAATATTGATACTATATCAAATCCTGGTCTTAAGCATTTATTCGTATAGATCTTGAATCAATCAAGTGTATTGGTGCATACATAACCCATCCCCCCCCCCCCCCAAAAAAAGAAAAAAAAAACCAAAAAAAAAAAAAAAAAACTACCAGTCCAAAAAAACAGAAAACACTGAGGAAAAGAGACACATTGATGATAACACATTGATGATAATCAACAACCTCTTCTTTTCTCTCAATGTTTTCTCAAATTATTTCTACAATGAACGTCAAAACCAAACTTGTTAAGAGAAGGATATATTAGTGCTTTGCTCTTTATAACCAAATCAGTAAATTCATAACAATTGTAGGCCTATTGAAACAGTTATTTCTTCATTTCTCTTAGTGTTTTTCTGTTATTTCTACCAGTGATCTGGGCCCCGTTTTATCAACGAAACTACGCACATTATTTTCGTAGATTTGAATGGAAGTTCAAATTTTTGCGTAAGTGCGTTTTACAAAGCATGTTCGCAGCTAAGATTAGAATTTCCTAAGTTTTTTTTTTTTCGTAACTTTACGATCAAAAATAGTTGACGTAAATCTGTTCGTCACCACTGTCGATGCCTAAATTTACCGTTTAAAGTCTTGATAACCCCCAAATTACTGAAAATATCAAAATATCTATGAAAGGAAATGTTGAAATTGAACAAACCACGGAAAGTTAATGTGAATAGCAATGGATTTGTGCTAACAATAGACTGGGTTTAAAGTTATGTTTTGATAAACCGTCAGTGTTGTCATAAAATATCGTAACTACGGCCTGGTTTAAGCCGTAGCTACGAGATTTCATAATAACTCCAACGAATTACTATTGTATGTCCGAAATAACGTCACTATTAACTGGAAAAACCGTTCCCTATTTCGCTGTACTTTCACTTTCTTTTTTGTTGCTATTTATAGAATACAACATGAAAAAGTATTTTTCATGTATTTCCTATTCTAATGGAATGAATGTACGTTTAATATACGTTTAATCGCCAGAGTGTTCAGAACGATAATATTAAAGCATTTTTCATGCTTTTAACAACGAGAAATACGAGAATTATCTCTATCTATGCAGAAAAATACACTTTAAATAGCTTACACGGCCGATATATATTAATATTTATGAGAAAGTAAACCGAGGTAAGAACAAAATCGAATCTTTCCGAAGTGCGTTTCACGGAAATAACCGAGTGCCGTAAATACCCGATCATCGGCGATAATAACCGAAATCCATTATGGTTCCAGATCGTTAAGTAAAATCTTAGATTTTACATTCTTAGAAATCTGGACCCTTTACACTTGAATTAAAAAACAACACTGTTACCGGTTTTATTTTTTCTTCATATTTTACCATAAGCATGGGCATATATAAGGGCAACTTTAATGTAAATTTCATAGGTTGACAAAAACTGGAACTAGGTGAAATTAAGACCTGAATTTGGTCGAAATATTTAAAAACTAAAAAATATGGCTATGAGGTCAAACAAATCTTTTGGAAAATTGTTTTTTTGTTGAGTAATACATACTATTCTGGTTTATACACGATGAGAAATTATTAGACATTATTTTTGGGGACAATTTGGCTCGAATACAACAAAGCTGGGTGTATATGGCCTCTTTAAGATAGGATACCCCCATTTTTAGGCAAATATCTTAAAATTCTTAGAAAATTATTTCCAGAATAGATTTTTAAAAAATATTTCGGGAATAACGCCGTAATAAAGAATACTAACTTCATACCAAATTTCATGAAATTCCGAGCGTGGGCACAACCCTATGGGAATTTCTGATAGGGTGAGACACCCCCCCCCCCTTTCGTAACTGCCACCTTTGTATTTCAGGCTTCAGAACATGGGAGAGTATGAGTTTGCATCGTTGAGTGATTTAAGGATTTTTTAAAAATCAACTGATAAAAAAGTTATTGAAGATCAACCAAAATTTTGGTTGATCTTCAATAACTTTCTTATGAGCTGATTTTGTAAAAGTCTACCACGTCCATCTAATGCGTGATGTCTATTTACCTTCTCTGCCAAATCAGTCCCGTATTAACAAAATCATTGAATCATTGAAAATTGTTATATCACGTGATTATCCAACGTGGTATTATCTAGAGCAAAACAAGAAAAGAGTTTAATAGCGCTTTTACAAGGTTTTCCATTTTCTAGATTCAGTTTGCCATATACATGGTAACAGAAATGACAAGGAAACATGGGTAAAATAAGATACAGACTTGATTTAGAATGAGAGTTTTATGTAGGCTAAAGTTTGAATATTTAAAGGTTTGCACATGAGAAACGTGCAAACGTCTATTTTGACGTCATCATACAGGTGAGACAGGTTCTAAAGTAAACACTAGGCTCAATATCAAGATAGGGTTCCCTGTAATAATCAGAACTTACAACTTTGACTCAAAAACATAAAAGAATTTAGAGAAATAACAAAAAATAGTTGTTGCGTTTCTTCTTTCCTCTAGTATATTTGTAACATGTGTGTATATTCGACAACTAGCATGACACCCTTCAAATAAATATCATCATTTAACAACCATTTCAGCTTTATAGTCTCGGCTTTACAACTATAGACGGCATGGAGCCCTCAGAAGACCTGGTTAAGGACGCAGAAGACAAAGATGTATACCAGACTTTATACAAGTGTTTTATGAAAGGGGAGAAAACAACAGGGGTAAATGATGGTAAGCACCGTTTTAATTCGCCCTGTGCATCAACACTTCATCATTAAAGCCTCTCTTACAACCCGTGGTGCGTCTTTTTAAATCGTACGTTTTAAAACTTTGCAAAATCGCACGATTTATAAAGACGCACGACGGGTTGTAAGAGCGCCTAAAATATGTACATTCAAAGCAGGTCAAAAGTACGAATCTCTTTCGAGAAAAGTACGCATTCTTTGTGAATTTTCTGGAATTTCAGTATATAGTTCCCTGCGTCACACGCACGCCTGTCGCACGTGCTCCGTACTTCTGTCTTGCGTGCCCCTGGCGTTCTAAAAGACGCAGAATGGTCGTAGCAAAGAATTGTCCGCTCAATTCTTTGCTGCGTGCAGTCTGCGTCGTGGTTGCGTCCACCAAAATCGTACGTTGCGCGTGCGTGCATCGCACGACTAAACGTACGTTTTAGACGCAGACCGCACGCAGGAGCATGTACGACCGGTTCTAAGGCTTAAGGAATCCCTCTTTTAAATCCTTTCCACGCCTTTCCAAAACTATCAATACATTCAACTTCTCCCCTTTGACTTAATATTTGTATGCTATTTGTAGCCGGGTGTAGTATAAGGGGCACTTATACTATCTCGCCGTACAAGTTAGCTTTTATAGCGACGTGGTAGAGTGTTCGCTTAGGGTGTGAGAGGTCCCAGGATCGAATCCCCACATGAGTCGATAGAATATTTATTTGCGGGTTACATATAGGGTGCGTTCCATTGGCTGTTCCGAGTGTGCCGAACAGTTCGGTACTCAATGGAATGACACAGAACAATGTTCGGAACATGTTCTGTTTGTTCCCGGAGAAAAGGTGGTGCAAGCAGAACAGTGACGTCACTAGCGTGGTTACCTTCGATTTCAACTGCGGCGTGTTGAAATAAATTAACATTTCTAATCAAACTGTATATTAAAAATCATATTATTTCGGCAACTATTGGTGAATTATGCATTTTAAGATCATATATGACCAATACACAACACCCGGCATGCGATGAAGAATTATTTTTTAACTGGCCTGCAGGATTTGGTCTGCGTTTTAGACATTTCCCCACGTGTTCTGTTCCGAGAGCATTCCATTCGGCATGGCTTAGACAGCACAATCGGAACAGTTCCGAACAGCCGAATGAAACGCACCCATATTGTACAGATTTTTACCAACATCCATTTATTGTCTTCAGCTTCTTTCCATTACAGTTGTCGCCACATCGTATGGCACGTGTTTATGTTTTGTTTAACGTTCAATTACATGTGAACAAAATATAAACATTGTGCCATACGATGTGGCGACAACTGTAGTACATTTGTATTTTTACAAAACTTGTACAAAATTACATGTTGTATACATGAGTTTAATAACTACTGCTGCTGCTGCTGATGATGATCATCATGATGATGATGACTCCAACTGGAAGTCATTTTGACGTTGCAATGAGATATGAACATTTAACCCTTTCCCAAACGACAAAATTTTAGGGTGATCTAGTTCAAAAACTGCCACAAATGACAAAAATAGATGTTATTAAAGATGAGATTTGTGTAAAACATGGCACAGAAAATATTGAGACAAATGGAGAAACTGCTGGTTATCAGCAGTTTCTTCTTTTGTTTCAATATTTTCCCAAGCATTTTCTACTATAGATGCCAAAACCAGGTCTTGCTTGGGAAAGGGTTAAACAAAACTTAGAAGATGCTCATGTTTATTTACAGACCAGTATGACGGGTTGGTCACGTGTGGATGTTTCATGGAGAACCATCTACCTGTAAATGTGCTGGATGAAATGATCCGGATCGTAAAACCAGGTATAGTCTTTCGGTTGTAACTGTAGACTAGTATACAAACACTAAAAACAAATACATAGTTTTAACATTTGCCAAATCCTTTTTCGTGAGCTATACGAGAGAATTAATGTCCTAATTCTTTCATTCCCGAAGGAGGAAGCGTTTGTGTTGGGCCATTTATCAACAACAAGAAGTAAAGTGTTTGTATACAAGTCTACAGTTATAAACGACGAGTTATACGATTTGTAGCATAATGAAATATCTTGACCAAACTTTATTTACGTACAAGTACGATGGATTGGTCGGGTGTGGATATTTCGCGGAGAGCCATTCGCCTGTAGACGCGTTGGGTGAAATGATCTGGAATGTTAAGGTATTAAAGAATACCCGTAATGTGGCTATTTTGAGATTGTTAAAACATCGGCTTTTTCCGAGCTGCGTCGTTACGTATCCGGATCTATCCGGGCTCGGTCGTAAACATTCAGCGGGGGAACTTTCCACCGCCGAATGTTTACGACCGCACCCGAATAATTCCGACGTCGCGCGAATCTCATTAGGGGTATTCTACCTTAAACCTGGTATGAGTTAAGCCTCTCTTACAACCCGCCGTGCGTCTTTTTAAATCGTACGTTTTAAAACTCTTCAAAATCGCACGATTTATAAAGACGCACGACGGGTTGTAAGAGCGCCTAAAGAATTGTCCGGTCAATTCTTTGATGCGTACAGTCTACGTCGTGGTTGCGTCCACTAAAATCGTCCGTTGCACGTGCTTGCATCACACGACTAAACGTACGTTTTAGACGCAGACCGCACACAGGAGGACGTACGACCGGTTGTAAGAGAGGCTTTATTCATCTGCTGAAAGAGACATTTCATAGATATTTCTAAAAAAAAAAAACTTTTATTTTCATCTGAAAGAACATAATAATTTTCTTCTGAAAATTTCAAGCCAAAGTATTTACGTGACAAGCAATTTCTTCATTTTCCACAATGTTTTCCAATGCCCTATCTTTTAGGGGCGGAAGAGTAAGAGTCATTGTCTGGTATGGGTTAACCCATTCCCAAACAGCAAAACTTTAGACTAATCCAAGTTCAAAGATGATGCAGAAATGAATGAAATTCTACATTTTTGTTCTTTTTTCAAAGAAAATGTTGTGGGAAATGAATAAATTGCTTGTCAAAAGCATTTCTTCATTTTTTACACTGTTTTCCAAGGCCTTATCTTTTAGGGGTGTAAGAGTAAGATCCATTGTTTGGTATGGGTTAAAGCAATTAATGATGACTGTGTTGATGTTATTTTCCCCCCACAGGCGGTGTCATCGTGATAACGACTCGCTACAAATATCTGACTACGGTCTTAGCCTACAGAGATATTCTAGAGCCGTATATGACGAGTTTAGAGAGACAAGGGAAATGGGAAATGAAGACCAGGGAAATATTTCCCAAATATTACATGGACGACGAGGGAATTGTGTGGACTTTCGTGAAGAAGTAGATACCATTGGCTGAAGAATCCACAATTTTGTTTGCCACCAACAACATAATTATCGCTGCTTTTCAACGAAAACATCGTAACAGCAGCTTTAAACAAGCTGCAGTTACGAGGTTTTCATTGAAAGCGACGATATTTTAGATTGTTGAGACTTGTTTCGCATTGCACTGACCTTTATGCGAACATTTATTTTCATATTTGGCAAATAGCAAACATACTTAAAAACACATTTATAAAGTCTTATTGTTGGCGCAAGATCGTATGGCACATGTTTATATTTTTTCCAAATGTAAACAAAACAGTGTTGTATAAATAATGAATAAATTTTTTATAAGTAATGATGTAGACTTGTTGAAAATTTAGATACAGTGATAGAGCGGTCTGTTCACTGTTCCGAGTTTTCTGCGTTTCATCAAAAGTGTTTTGTTTACATTTGAACAAAACGTAAACATGTGCCATGCGATCTTGCGCCAACAATAGTACATACACATACACTGCTCAAACAATTAAAGGAACATAGATTCGGTTTTTCATTGATATTTTGTTGTGTCCGTTCATGCTAAATTATATAAGCGTCTACTCTGATAATATATTAACGCCGCCTTTGTCTAATTGTATATTATTTACAGATGCCAAATTTATGCAGAATGCGTATCGGCCTTTTAACCAAGGAAGCATTTTGAGATGCAGCGTGGTCTTCCATGTGGTTAGGTCTTGGGATTTTCAACAAACACTTTGCTATTTTGTGTTGATTGAAGGAAAGGAACTATATTTCGGAAAGAGAACCTTTCTGGAAAATGGACATCGTAAAATTGATCACAATATTGCTTATCAGCTCGAAAGTATGCAAACAGTTCGAGTTTTATACATATAACTCAAACGTTGGTAGGCCAATGAGTATTGTAGGCTATAACAGTTTTCCTGGAACTTAAAGACACAAAATATATGAACTGTTGAATTTATGTATTCCTATAATTATTTTGAGCAGCGTTTAAAAAATGAAAGAAAATACAACTGATTAGGACACGGCAAAACATGTAAGTTATGATAACAAAAGTCAGAAAGCGCCATTCCAATAAAGTAACAAAACACGGTGGCTAACACAAGAGTCTTTTGGGAGACGTTCGCAACGAAAAA